>OZ023322.1:195285-445285 GCA_964007375.1 Ophion obscuratus | reverse complement strand
GATCATTGGCATGATTTTATACCAATTTTTTAACCCCACCACTGATTAGATTGTACTCGACAATACGATCATGGAGGATCATGCAGTACGCTGAAGTTTGCGGTGGAATATTGTTTTTCAATTCAAACTCAAGGCGCACATCAACAGGACCGGACTTGAGCGAATCGTTTTGTTTTGAGCAGTCAATGACAACGAGGGGAGCTTTTTCTAAAAATTCCATCCTACTCAGCCATGGTTCAGCCTCTTTGTTGTAATAGGTCGGTTGAAAGTTTGCATACATCTCGTAGAGAAGAGCATATTGATTTTGATCAATGTTCAAATTCAAATTTCCATATGGATAACATTGCGAGTTGAGGTATAGTTTGACGTCGCTCAGGTTACAATGATCGAAGTGGCTCGCATTCTGTGCTTTCTTATTTTTTCGCCCCGTCTGCAGCGCGAGTATGACATATCGTGGCTTCTCCAGCTGATTCGAAGTTTTCACAGACCACACGTGCTTGGAGGTGGCAGGTAGCAATGGATATTCATACAGTTCCCATGTACGAAAACTCATGGAAATTGGTGCGTCTTTGGCGAGAAACTTTAACAGTTGAATTTTTCGCTGATCTGAGACGGTGACATACGGTACGAGCCATTCTATTTTATGCAATACGAGTTTGTAGTCTTCGGGCGCTGTTTGTACAATGGCATTGTCATCGGTCTTTGATCTTGTGAGAATCAGCTCGTGCTTGGCATTTACGACAATCTTTCGATAATCCTCGGCAAATCCAAGGAGCATGTTGAGCGGTATACAGACATCAAAGTTTCCTGATACATCTACAATTTGCATGGTCTCTTCGACATCGAGCCATCCAGTGTTCTCGAGCATAGAACTTTTGGCCGGTGAGAGAGATGAATATCCCTTAATTACACTCGTAATGCCGACATTCTTATTACAATCGATTTCTATGGCATTCAATTCATATCGCACTTCCTCAAACAAATGACAAATGGCATTATTGACGAGACTTGTAGCAGTGGTTGGCGTCCCATCTCGCTTGGATAATTTTCCACAAATGTGTAGGGAACTCTTGCTTGGCAGGATGGAGAGGTCTTGATGTTGGATGGCAATACGGATTTCATCGCTGTTATTAAAGGTTGAAGATGCATATGGCTGATGAGCGTGAATCTCACAATGGATGATGGATTCATCAAAGACCACGGGTGTCTGAATGTTTACGATTTCTTCTTCCATTTCACGCAACAGATGCACAGAGCACAGACTAAATAATTTTTTACACGCTTTCGCCACGCACTTTGAGACCCAAACTCTTCAAGAGTAGCACGTTTTGAGGTGTTAGCACTTTGGACGCTGGCCAACGACTGATTGTTTTTATCCATGACCGTTTATTGTTATTGGAAGATCTGTGGAAAACAATGCCCATCACGACTTTATATGCAGGCGTATGGTGATTACTTCACCGCGGAAATTTACCAAATCACCGTTTTGATCCACTATGCGAAGCTGTATCGTGTCAATCGTTCGGCTCGTGATTGGCAGATAAATTACGTGGGGGGGAACTTCAATGATCTTATAGCCCGGTGGCACAGATGGAAAAAATTCATGAATTGTGTGTACTTTTTGTCCGTTAATATAGGCGCCAGCGGTAATATTGCACTCAACGCGTAGGGCGTTCACTTTGAGAATGGCTACTGGTAGATCGGATTCGTGTCTTTTATTGGCTTCTAATTTGCGTGCGGTGAAGCCTAGTAGATGACCAATAGAATCTTTTGACTCAAAATTGACATCACGATCACACTCAATCTCACTGCGTAGCGTGTTATTGTTGGGTATAATGCTGATGCTGATGTTTTTACGCGCGAGCTCTGCTTGTACAAACGTCTCAATATCCTCTATTTCATAACTGCCCGTAGGTATCGTTAACACCTCATCTCCCACGTAAAGTTTATCATGGTCAACGTCGATATTGGGAATAGAGTTGAAGGTTAACAATTCCACGAGACCGAGAGTATAATTTTTGTGTGGCGAGAGTTCGATGGGGGGAAAGTATTGCGCCTCGAGTATGGACGATGAGCCAGATATGGTCAATGTTAACCTTTCGTCCATGATGCTGGTAAATTAACAACTGAATTCACCACATCATTTCCCCCCTATATATAGTGTATATTTGTCTTTGTGCTGCAGCTGCCGACAAAGAAACTTGAGACACAAATGTCCACATTCAATCGTATCATATTCCTGATATCTAGTATAATTATAATGAACGCTACCGACACGGAAATATCTCATGAGCTCGGATGGTGGTGGAAGATTGCCGAAACTATCAAAGTACATGACTTTCGATCCGGTCTTTTTGTAAGCGACCCAGTGTGTTCCAGGACCGACATTTTCACCCAAATTTACAATTGCTGCTTCACATTTGAGAGGTCCGCTCGCTGGCAATGTATCGCGCATGTAAACTCCACGAAAAAGTGGAATCTTTAGGATTTTTGCATATTTGAGTAGGTCGCGGTCGGTGAGGGGTTGGTGTGGTAGCGTGACTTCTAGTTTTTTGGCTTAATATGAAGGCCCAATCCCTGCTTATATGGTTTCAGATGTAGACCCCGACCTAATGCAATTGCTTCAATTGTTCGATTATGACGCTTACTTCCATCCAATTCACGCTTAGCTGCTTGAGCAGCATTTACAGCTTTAACTATACTAGCCGCACCACCCGACAAAGCACCCGCAGCGCTAAGACCCGCAAAAATGGCCACGAGGAAGGGCAATAAACCACCGATTTTATGGGGTACAGGTAGAACCCGAGGTGTGCGCACTTTACCACCTTGCAACTTTACCGCTGCACGAGCACCCTTTAGAGCTGATTTGATAATCTTATGCGGATCATTACTTTGAATCATTGTCTTCTTTGCAGCGCCAATTATCTTTTTCAAACAAACGCCACCCTTGCGGGCCTTCATTCCCATGCCAAATTTTCTCTTTGTCTTCATAATATTTGCCACACCCTAAGCACTGGCTTTTTCACCGATACTAGCGTCTCTCGCTGTAACACGTTGCCTAGCCTGTTCAGCCAACACTTTATCCGCCAAATGTCTCGCCTCAAGATTATCCGGATTTTTCGAATACGCAATATCGTGTTGTTTGCAAGCCATATCCAATGGATTAATGCCCGGATCGCCACGAGCAAGGCGCTTGGCCAACTTTGTGCCTGGTCCACAATACTGATATCCAGGCAAATGTAGTTCAACGGCGAGTTTGTTGATTAGGCGGTTGACCAACCCTTTACCACTCTTCCCATGCACAATCATCTCTAAAGACAATACGCGACTGATGGATAATCCCTATAAGAAGCGTATTTATATGATTTCGCCATTAGTCGTGTGTGAGATGACGTCCAGGAAGCAAACTATCGGAAGCGGACTTCCCGTGATAAATTTCGACGAGTTTGTCGAAGACCGTGGAGGGAAAAAGAAACAAAAACGCCATGGGAATTTATTGCCGGATAGCATACGTGCACTGTTTTGCGGTGCATCGAATTGTGGGAAAACCAACGCTTTACTCACTCTTATCATCCATCCGAATGGTTTGAGATTTGAGAATATTTACTTGTATTCCAAATCGCTCAAGCAGCCAAAGTATAAGTTGCTTGAACACCTACTCGAACCTGTGAGTGGAGTTGAATATCATCCATTCGAGGCGCATGAACAAGTGATAGCACCAAGTGGTTCACGATCCAACTCTATATTCATCTTTGATGACATAGCATGCGAAAAGCAGGATAATGTTCGGGCCTTCTTTTCCATGGGACGACACGAGATTGTTGACAGTTTTTATCTTTGTCAGACGTACACTCGTATTCCCAAACATCTCGTGAGGGATAACGCAAATTTCGTGGTGCTTTTCAAGCAGGATGATATGAATCTCAAACACGTCTACAATGATCATGTTGATACGAACATGACTTATACGTGCTTTAAAAACATGTGCGTGAAATGCTGGAATTCTGACAAATATGCATTTATCACAATTGACAAGGATAGCGATATTAATGATGGTCGATATAGCCAAGGTTTTGATTATTTTCTCACTATTGATAAATGACTCATCGCTGGTAGTTGAAGAGACAGTATTGCGCATGCCGTGGTAGTGACAACATGAAGAGCGAACAATTGTTGCGTGAAAAGGATGTATTGCGCGAAATTGCCAAGACGAGCGATGCAATCAGACGAAAGCATCGAATGATGAAAATTGGGAAAGATAACGATCAACAGAGAATGCAGGATGTCTTTAAGCCTATAGTGGGACCATTGGAGAAATTGGTGTCGTATAAAAACGGTGAGGTGCTGGCGGCGAAGGAGGAAATTGAGGATGAAAAAGTGGGTGATAATGTTGAAGACGAAAAAGAAGATGCGTTAAATAGTGTGAGAAATCAAAATGCGGCACATGATTCCTTGAAGAGTGAAACACAGGATTCGTTTAAATTGATATATGAGGATGATGATGACTCGCAAAATGTCGATGAGCTGATCAGCGAATGTCTCCTGCTATTACAAACAAATAGAAAGGCAAGCTTGGATGTATTATATGTTGTACGCAATCTCGCTAACAGCAAATTAATGATTGGCAATTCTCCGATAATTTTCGACTCTGAACATATTCGTGTGGGAGATGTGAGTTATGGGAAAACTGTTGGATTAACGGAGCTGTTGTTTAAAAAAGTGCCTAATGTCGAAACTCTCACACCGGATGATTTGAAAAACTACGAAAAGATTGTAATCTCGACGAATGCTCACAAAAAATTTTATAAGCCTAGTGAGGCTATACGACGTAACACCAGCCATAAATTTAACACATATATCGCAAATATAGTCGATCATCATGTGGGACAGGGTATGCCAAAGTATAAGCTAGCTAGAAAAAACACCCAATTGGATTATATTTATTGGGACAATCCAAACGAGCTAGTGGATCGCCTTCGCTTGCTTCTGGCATCCCAAGCAGCCGGAAATTCATCACATGCGAATGAAATTATATCGATTATTGAGAAATTGCGTGAAGCTGAAATCATTTATTAACTCGACATCGGAGAATTTACGCATTCTCATCATGAGTGTTGATGTGTTTGGACGTCATTCAAGTAAGAGTGTACTCCACAGTAAGCAAGGTCCTCCAGGTCGACCGTGGATTGGCTTTAGCATTACCGCAGATGGTCATTATTATTTCGGGCAGAAACGATTGTGTAACATTGCAAATCCGGAAGCAGAAGATGACGCCATCACTCGAAGTGCGTTACAAAAGAAATCTCGAACTATCATTAAGAACATACGCAAAGAAATGAATGAGAGTAGTCCGTTGTTGGTTCATGGACTTGAAGCTACGATACGGGACATTGTGAGGACACTCGAGACCGATGTCAAAACTCTACAAGATTTGGTGATTCGTAATTCAAACGTCATTGTTGAATTGGACGCACGACTAAGTGGACTGGAAAATGAACGAAAAAAGGGGCGCTCTCGTGCTGGAGCTACATAAGCCTGCTCGACGAAACTATCCGCGTCGACATGTGGATATCCGTGGCTTGGACGAGACCTGGCAAGCTGATCTCGTCGACATGTCATCATACGCGCGTTGCAACTCCAAACACAAATTTCTCCTCACCGTTATCGACACCTTCTCAAAATTCGCCTGGGCCGTGCCAATGCTAAGTAAGAGTGGTAAAGATGCAGCAGCAGCAATGAAGTCGATCCTCGTTAAGGGCCGCATACCACAGAACTTACACGTTGATCGGGGAAAAGAATTTTACAATTGTGACTTTAAGGCCATCATGAAAAAGTACAATATTCACATGTATTCAACATATAGCAACTTGAAGGCATCCATTTGCGAGCGTTTCAATCGTACATTGAAAGATAAGATGTGGATGCAATTTAGTCTTCGTGGTAATGATAAGTGGATCGATATTCTTGATAATCTAATTGCCGAGTACAACGATTCTGTACACCGCACCATTAAGATGAAGCCGAGAAATGTCAACGCGGAAAATGAGAAGCACTTGCAGCAGATTTTCAATAAGCCTCCAATGAAAAGATCACCGAAATTCGCTGTTGGTGATAAAGTGAGAATCAACAAATTTAAGACTGTTTTCGAAAAGGGTTACACCCCAAATTGGACAACGGAAATATTTACAATCTATCGTGTGAAAAAAACTCATCCCGTGACGTACCACTTGAAGGACCATAAAGATGAACCGATCGCCGGTGGTTTCTACGAACAAGAGCTTCTCAGGGTCAAGCACCCCGATATCTATCTCATTGAAACGGTATTGAAGAAGCGCGGTAATCGAATGTTTGTAAAGTCGTTAGGTTTCGACAATAGCCACAATAGTTGGATAAGTAAATCCGATTTGTAGTCGATAATAAAGAAAATGGAAAAATATGTATGTTTTATGACTCTTGACCTGCTGGTCGTCCCCGCATCCCTCCGACTCCACAGCAGGCTTGCTTCCCCCCTTTTCGCCGTCGCCCTTTTTCGTAGAACGTGAGGAGATGGATAGAGTGAATAAACACATGTGATTATAAAAAGTCCGCTTCTTTATTTACAGAAAATAATAAATCCATTCTTGCACAATATATACAACAAACACAATTTTAACATCGCGTAAACAAAATATATACATAATTTTCACGAGTTTTATACATCGATATTCACAAAAATATACACAATTTCACATCAAGGTTGTGGAAAAAAAAATTACAAAACTTTTCACGATGGTATTCTGTAATGCCCCCATGGTAGGGTATCAGCGGTCCCAGGTATGATATACCGCTTATCATCATGAGGACTTAGAGCGATTTTTGTCTCACGAATGGTGTAGACCTTGTGCAACTTCGATCGAATACACGTTTGACTACGCATCATTTCAATGTCTTCCTTCAAGCATCGGGCATAATCGTCAAACGTGTTTGTCCTAGCCACAACACTGCTCTTGACACCTTTAACTTTTTTCGTGTTCTTCTTACCCTCGACACGGGTCGCATACATTTTCGATCGAAGTCCAATGAACTCGGTCATAATTGCACCATTGCATTCGTCTTTCATGAGACCGGGTACCTTCTTCTTGACAAGCGGCATATCATACCTATTGTCCGCTGAATAGTCGCTCGTATGAATTTTTCAATGTCGCACTTCATGTCTGCATATACATCTTCGCTCTCAATGGCATATATGAGGCTATCTGTATCGGTATACATCACTTTACATTTATTCCGATACAATGGTACCATATACTCGTGATGAAATCCATACAAGCACGTTTTGGATATGTCGAGTATGCACATACCCACATATATCGGCTTGTTGAACGTCACCTCGAGATTGCGCAATTCTACGGCAACGAGGTTTTCGGAAAAAACGCTTCGGCTGTGGAAGTTTGGCTTCGCAATCATTGCCTCCGCGCCATACCTGCCCGCCCATTTTGTCAGAAGCTTTACATCTACATGATTGCGCACATTCTCCATCGTTTTGCCAAACACCGCATTATTCATCAATTTGAATTAATTCTTTTCAAAATCGTTTTTGGCCAGCGTTCGAAACTGAGTATTTAACTCGATATATGAACGTAGCCATGGGGATTGTGTGAATTGTAATACCCTATGGATTTTCGTGAGGCAAAGTCCATGACGTAAACATTGTTGTAAATTGCTGTAGTGTATGATGTTACGTTTTTTATCGCAGACGGTTGCTAGCAGCTTTTCCTGCTGCTTACCCGGTGGTTTTTCGTGTATTGGGCAAAACGGTAGTTCTTTGTGCGCATCATGTAGAGATTGGGGATATTCCAAGTCGACCTCAAGGATGTAGCCTGTAGGCGAATCTAGCGCGATGGATAATGGATCAAACTTGGACACGTCGTTGACCCATCGAAAATCTGCATATGGCAAGGGTTGACACATTGCCCATCCATACAAATTGTTGACATCAAAATACATCAAGTATGATGATGCTTTCGATGGATCAAACGACTCCATGTACTTATTATTAGTGTGTGCATATCGGTTTGAGCATTGACTGAGACCACCGCGTATACCCCGCTCAACGAATAAAACCATGTCGATGTCAGTTAGCAATTCAAACTTGACATTCGAGTGTTTTAACATTGCATCCCAGGTATACCCCGGTAATGTGTAATAATACGCGGGATCTAGGCCATAGCTCTCAATGCACGTATTCCGAAAGTTTTCGAAAATATCAGCTAATAGCAAGACATCTGTCTTCAAGTACAAATCGCTATAGTCACCCAGCGTTCGAATGGAGAACCGCTCCCAAACGTTCTCCGCATGTGCGGACTCGCTCTCGGATACTGTAGCATCTGTCAGGGAACTATAAAATGCGTCACGTGGTGGTAAGCAAGTGGCGTCCAACCTGCTCACGTTGTCAATATACTCATAAGGGAAGACCCCTTTTCGCGTCAGCAAATTGAAATTGTCCGTCGATAGAGTTGAAAATTGCATGCGTAAAATTTTGAGTTTGTCCTCGGTCAAAAATGAGGCTAATTTGTCGAGACTGGTATTGAGGAATTTGTATAAATCGATGAAGCGCAATTGGATTTTCTGTTTAGAATCGTCTGTGATTTGAATGTGCTTCGTGAAGGAGATGTATTTCTCTTTTGTGATTGGAAGCACATCGGTCTTTCCTCCGAACGCTGTGGCTACTTCCTTGATGATAAAATGTGCATCGTAACCCGATAAATTGTGAAAAACTACCGGAATGAAGAATGACTGTTTGTAGTTTAAATTGCAATTAGAATGGGCAGGGCCTCTATAGCGTCCAGTCAGATGGCAATGATCTTGAACGCGTATATCGTCTTGCGCGAATCGTTTCCTGCATATATGACATTGGGTCACTTTGCGAAAACTTGTCCACTCGCTCGGTGTCAGATAAATCATTTGGACATTGTCGCAGAAAATTTCTTTTATGCGCAATGCTAGATTTTTCAGTTCTTCGACAAACCATGAGACACAATCAGCACTGCGACGCGAGTGATATGAAGATAATGAATCGTCATACGAACAACGCACGTAATATCCAATACTAAACACTTCATGGTGTTGATAAATATCTTTTGCTTGGGTCTTCTCATCGGTCTTTGCCAGCACACACTCCAAATCAGCATAAACGATGAAAGGATGTCGCTCTTTCCGGCTAAAGTTGCTGAACTGGAGCCACTTGTTGGTGTCATTCGGTAGTCGGATCGCGCAGTCGTTTATCGCTCCACAATCGACCTCGTGCGGTTGCAATTTTTCCTCAGAACCAAAGTAGTGCAAACACCTGCAAAAAAAGATTGTTTTTTGTTTAATTCGTCTAGCATATATAATTACCTATATATATATTATGCTAACTACATACCGATCACAGATATATTTTTCATGTCCCTTTTTGCTCAGCTGCTTCGTCACGAGTCTCGACAGATTCTTGATCCATACGAAGTGCCCCACATTGTTGTCCTCAGTATCTTGCATGTACAGCAAATTGATGTGCTTTTCCTGCTTATTTTGAGTCACGCGTATTGGAACGATGTCCTTTTTGGCGGTGGTGGTGTACACGTTGATGGATAAATTGTTTTGCAGCTCAAATTTTTTTATTTGGTGTGTGGTTACCGGGAATTGAATGTCCTGTAGATTCAGTACGCTTGAGTAATGTGGGTAAGATGGTGGATGGTCACTGTTTCGTTCGGCTGGGTATAAAGCAGCGACAACTGCCCATGCGAAACATGCGTTATCGTTGGATTTGACGTTAATCACAGCTCTCTTCATCATTATTTCCCGCGACAGTGATATAGTGCACCCGGCACGCATCGGGTTATACTTATTCACATTTATCGTGAGGTTAAGTATTTTCCGCAAAGCCCAGCCACTATCTCGTTCTTGAAATTCGTCGAGTAAGGTTAAAGTGGGCTCAATAACACGCTGTTCATACCACTCATTCAAATCGCTTGTAGTAAAGAGTTCACAGTTTCGCGTGTTGACACTTTTATTAGCATGTTTGTCTCCACTCGCGAATTCACCATTGAACACTGTATTGATTTTAATGCTGTTGTGCTTGTCGATGATATTTTGCACATGTTGAAGCACTAGGTCGCGAGCATCATTGAGAAATTGCCGTGGTTCGATGTGGTTGCGATTTATTACGGAACCAGTCAATATTCGACTATTGAAGGATGTGTCAATCTCTCGCCAGATTAGCCCATGATGACCATGTCCTGCACCCGTGTGTATAAAATGATTACGCACAGAATTCCTCAACCCTTCCAGCCGCGCTATTTGGGCTATCAATGACTGTTGAAGTCCAATTGATAGTCGCGGGCGCTTAATCCGGCTTTGCGTTTCCAATTCTTCGATAAACTCAACGCACCGTTGTTTCCACACAGCAAAATCTTCGAATGAACTTAGGAGCGCGGCTTGCTCGTGCAAGATTTGTTCGGACTTCTCCGCGTTGCCCTCTATATTTAATGAAACGAGGCTTCCCAAAAGAGATGATGTTCACTAACTGACTGCTCGATTCAAAGTGTGAACACTTTTGAGCGCAGCAGATCATTAAAAATGGTTTTCCCCTTTAGACATTTTTCGTCTGTCCCTACCATCTCGGAAAATATCACCAACCCACGAGAATTTCTAATATCGCATTGGATTGCCTGGAAAAATAAAAGAGCATCTCAGTCGAGATGCGTGTAGTGAAAAAAAAATTCATGGGCTCTCCATCGGCGCTCAAGTGGTCCAAGGTTGAAGCGTAAAAAAAGGTCTTTATCCATAGATCTCCGAAAGTTTATAGTTTTTCAAAATAAACACCCCGTTATCATATATGCTCTGAATAGCGGAGCAATAAAAAAATTCTAATAGCTCGGAGAGTGGTGTTTACGAAGAAAAAATTCTTAACCATGGGGCTAACTTGTCCAGACCTGCATGATCTCAAGTTTCGGCATCAAGGTTTAACGTTGCACTCTCTGTATATATTATCATTCAGAGATGAAAAACTAAAGCCCTGTAATATGGATATGCATTTTTCCCCCGGATCACTGTCTTCGTCGCACGCTGTCGTAAAATTTTATGGGTTTTCAAGTGTGGACCTATGGAATGATGAGGCTCGAGTTGCACATGCGAAGCGATAGGGTATGACGGTCCCTGGCGCTCGACGTAAGAAAAAAAAAGAGTCGTAAAATTTGAGACTTTCGGACGAGGTGGTTGAAACGTTGCAGTGTATAGCAGTGTCTCGGACATGAACCTCCGTCCCGATAGTTAAAAAAAAAGAACATCTGGATAAATTCATGCACCTTTTTTTAGCCCTCTGCGTAGCTCCTTAAGAAACAACTTTTTTTTGTCGTATTTCGCCTATGTTCAAGTGTTAAAGCGCTTTCCATCTCTCGTACTAAAACTATGTTAAAAAATCGAACAGCAGAAAGGCATCCCCACCATACTAGAAGGAACCTATAGGGATTCGAAAATATGTACTGCCCCAAAAGGGCATTTGGGGCAGCAGTTTTCATCATTATAGTCTCGAACCTCCGGAGAGTGCACTTTTGACTGTACATCGACAAGATAGCGTGAGAAAGATTAAAAATGGCCGAAGAAATCGTGATTTCGGATAGTGAAGAAGAAATGATCGTGGTTGACGATGTATATTTAGCTGAATATCACTATTATGATGGTGACGTCATTGAAATCAATGACGGTGGTGAACGCCGCATGGACGTCAACAATGGAGTTGCCGAACCGGACGATGATGATGAGCCCGAGGTCATCGTTATTGAAGATGAAGAGCCTGAGGTCATCGCCATTGAGGACGACGTCGACGACGAGTCATCTCGGATGACTCGGATTATGCGAGTGATAGTGATGACGGTGAACACTATGAATACTCGGAACGCTATTTAAATAGAGTGGCCGTAAATAGTTTCAACGATATGGACAAAGTTTGCGTGCACCATCTGTTTTATGAAGGCGTGCACATGGATATTTCGCTGTGCATATCGTGTTTCGTCAATGCAAGAGGCGCCTTTATAGAAATGCGTGAGGTTCGCGTCCACACCCTTGAAATACTAAAATTTATTGAGGGAAAATATTGCAAGGACTGCAGAGAGCCGTTATTCTAAGCGATGCCGAAATCCGCGTGTTTGAGATGCACGGGATCAAAAATCATTGTGAGTGTTGTGAATTGAATCATAAGAATGAAAAAAGTCTTAACAATAAAAAAAATGTTTTTTTCTTGTTTGTTTCAGTTTGGTGACACGGATTGAGAATAGAGAGTCATTTTGTAACGCATGTGCGAACACACACACACACACACAACACACACACAATTAAAAATAAAAAGTGATTGTTATAATAACAATAAGTGTATGTTTCATTAACCCCTCTCCCTTCTCCCCCTCGCCCGCGGGTCCAGCTATCGCCTGGAAGAAATGATCACCAAAAACTAGCCTCCCACTCTCTAACACCCCCCCCCCCCCCTTCCCTCCGCCGCAACCCCGCACTCGGCTGCCGCATGCAGGATCCCCCCTCCCCCCTCCACCATGCATCCCGGCTTCCCCGCGCTCGACTCCCCCGCCCCGCTCCCCCCTGAGATCCCTGAGTTAGAATCGGCCTAGTTCCTCTACTCGCATCCGGCAAAAGGAAAAATATCAATGTTGCTGGACAGTGGCGCTATTCCAAACTTAATTAAAAAAGAATATACAGAAAATTTCCCAGGTATCAACGAGGAGGATATCATAAAATTAAAAGGAATAGCCGAACCACCGATCCTCACGTTGGGTAGCGTAAAGATACGAATACTGAATTTCGAAACTCTATTCCACATCATACCTGACGAGGTGCAACTTCCCTACCCCGGTTTATTGGGGTCCCGATTCTTTTTCGCTTCAAAATCAAAACTAAATTTCAAGACGGAATGTCTCGAGTTTGAAGACAAGGCATGGCCGTTCGAACGAACAAACGAACCTGACGAGGTGATCGAAATCCCCGCGCGTTCGGAAACGACCTTCTATGTGAAAGTCGAAAACCGCACGTTAAAGGAAGGGTATATCCCGCCTTTAAAAATCCGCCAGGGTGTTTACGCCGGCGACTGCCTGGTAACAAACACCCACGGAAAGGCCCTTTTGAAAGTTTTCAATACTACAAATGATGCCGTAAGACTGCGCGTGCCAGTCATAAAACTACAGGAATTCGACATTGTCGAAGACCTGACAAAAATCGAATCAAATCCAGATTGCATGACAATCTCCAGTTCCCATCGTATTTCTCGCGATGCTATTCCAATTTCTCGCGATTCTAATCCTAATTCGGACGTAGATTGCATGACAACTACGCCGGTCCAGAGCCCAGTAGTGGCCAATCCAAAAACATCGACAAAAAATGTCGAAATAGAACTTTGTCAACGCTCCAGCGAGAGCGAAGACGAAGAAAAACCAAATAAAAACCAAAAATAAAAAATAAACCAAAACATAAACAAAATCCGGTTGCACGACAACCTCCAGTTCTAGTTCCATCCCTCGTGATCCTTCTATTCCAGGCGTAGATTGCAAGACAATCACGTCAATCCAGAGCCCAATAGAGGCCAATCCAAGAAATTCGGCGAAAAACGTCGAAACAAAACCTTGTCTTCGCTCTAATGAAAGCGATGACCAAGGAAAATCAAATAAAAATTCCTGTAGCGAGGAAAGAACAAGAACAAAATCCAATAAAAAATCAAAAAACGATCAAAATAAAAAACCAAAATCAAACAAAGACGAAAACGCGAAAAGAAAAAAATCAACACCAATCAAAAAACTAAACAATGAGAAAAACGAAAAATTGACAACGATTCATGTTGCCTTAGTCATCAAAGACGAATATTCTGGATCATTATCCTTCGTATCAGAAAATGTTAAGGAAAGCGTAAGAGAATTAAAAGACCTTTGCGAAGATCTCAATCTCCAGTCGCTGAGTATTTGCCACAGTAATCACGTCGAGCACCTAATATGGGCCGACGTCCTCAACATAATTAAAGAAACGTTCGAAGCCAGTCCAATCAAAATATTGATTTGTTTGGGAACATTACAGTACGTGCCGATCGAAAAACGCGATTCCATTTTTTACGAGATGCACAAGTCCCCGATAGGAGGACACAAAGGTGTCTCAAAAACGTACAACAGAATTAAACATGAATATTTCTGGGAAGATCTAAAAACTGACATTCAAAGGAGAGTGCAACAATGTCTCGAATGTCAATTAAAGAAATTAGTCAGAGTCAAAACCAAACAACCGATGATAATTACCGACACTCCAGGTACAGTTTTCGAAAAAATATCGATGGATATAGTAGGTCCAATGCAACGTACTTCCAATCAAAACGAGTACATTCTCACAATACAAGACCATTTATCAAAATATTGTGTTGCAATCCCGCTGTCAAATGCACTTGCGACAACAGTCGCTCATGCATTCATAAAAAGATTCATATGTGTTTTCGGCGCACTCAAGGTATTACTGACGGATCAGGGGAATAACTTCCTAAGCGGTCTAATGAAAAGAATCGCGAAACGCTTCCGCATAAAGCGATACCGAACTACAGCGTTTCACCCCCAGTCCAATGGATCCCTTGAAAGGTCTCACCACGTGCTAGCCGAATTCTTGAAACAGTATACCGATAAGGATAACGAATGGGATCAATAGTTGGAACTAGCTATGCTCTCATACAACACCAGTGTTCACGAAAGCACAAGACATACTCCTTATGAGGTAGTCTTTGGAAAACTAGCAAGAGTCCCGTCGAGTGAACGTCTTCGCGAATCAGACCAACTATCCACTTATCGTGGATACTTAATCGAATTGATAACACGAATAAACGGAATCAGAAACCTTGCTTACGAAAATTTAATCTCATCCAAACGTCGTTCAAAAAAATATTATGATAAAAATGCCAATCCTAAAAGTTTTAATGTAGGAGACTACGTCTACCTCCAAAAGGGACCGAAAGCAGGTTAACTCGGAGACCATTATACCGGACCACATAAGGTTCTAGAAAAACTGGACAAGGGTAACGTAAAAATCCAATATAATAACAAACCACGAATAGTGCATGAAAACAGATTGCGATACTCACACATTAACACTGAAAGCAAAAACAAAAAGAACAAACCACCAAGAGTCGACAAATCCGATTTTAATCCTAATTAAATAAATAACCACAACAATTACACTGTTTTTCCAGATGGCCGTTATCGAACTATTCAAAAACATCAAGGGGTATAACTTTTATGAAATCCCAAAAACAACTTCGAAATTCCAAAAACAAATTCAAATTTCCAAAACCAACAACGCTGTCTATTAAGAATTATCTAACACCAATTTAAAAGATATCCGCCCAATGTTAACACTACATTTATATCTGATGAGCGACACATCCAGAAACAAATTTAAACGCTATACTACGGTATACTTATTCAATAATGTAACCGAGAATGTTAAATTCTTCAAAATAGTTTATCTCCTGCGATACAAGCACTAGACGAATTTACATATAGTTTAATGAAAGCTCCAAGCCATATGGCGGTACTAGTTAGCGAAGTATTACACATTATCAAATGTATACCAATAGAAGTAAACCTGATCACGTTAAAAAAATGTTAAAAGAAGGTTAAAATAATGCTAAAAGTATCTCCTTACTCCTCGAACTCATATATTACCAAAACAAGAACTCAAGTGACCTGTAATTCCTTTCCCCATATTACCTTTACGGAGACATCGGGTACAAATTCATACCTGTTCCTGTCAAAGCCATACTACCTGCAAGCATGAAGCCGACGACGAAGTCTGCTTGGTGATACACCAACCCAGAACTACCATGTGAGATCCATTCCGCAGAAGACATCGACAACGTACGAAACCACATCATGTTTCCTGTAGAGCAGCCCACTACCATAAACAATATGGCACGGGGGATCAGTGGTCAAAACACTGTCAACTAAGCGGACTCCATCTGGAATCGCACTTGGGAAAAATTCTTTGAATTCGGTACAGCAAACGCTGGTGTCACCCGAATGTTACCCATCGTTCGATCGAGTACGCTTCTCACAGATGCGGTGATCCATACGTACAGCCTACGGCTGGTCGGTCTACCTCATCGGTGCAGTACGGGACTCGGTTACGCACCTCCCGATGCACCTGGCTCAACGACCTGAGAGGAAAACGTCAGCAGTGGAACTGGTAAGGAAATTCATATACTCGTGACAGCTCCTTCAGTCGAACCAAAGGATCTAGTCAAGACCAACGCTGCAACGCATGATCTCTGAAACTAACATCTCCGATCGCTCAAGGTACGATCAACCTCCTAAAACACGATGCTTTCCTTTGAGTTCGCACGAGAAGACATTCGAGTATCAAAACGACCATTTTAGTCATGCCTAATAACGTTTTCTCTATCCTAATTACTATTGTTATTTTAACCTTGTCAAGTAAGATAAGTTGAAATGAGTAAATAAGTATCTATTCGTAAAGAAAAAGAAAGAAGAAAACGCGTAAATATACATCTGACAGTGAAGAAAAAAAACGTATGTACATAATTCTAAAAAAAGCAACAAAAAATCTCGTAGGATAATCTTTTTAGAAGAAATACACACGCCTTCTTATAAGGTGATAATGAAATTCATGCGTACCTCCTAAGCGCAAGATAACTATAAGTCACACCGTCATAATAGATACCAATCCTCGAATATATTTCAGTCAAATTGTAAGTCGATCAATGACAATGTCAATTCATACTATCGTGCCACTATATTTTCGATTGCAATCCCCAACGAACCTGATCGAGCGAGATGCTCAATCCTAAAGGGGGGAGTGTAACGTCGCGAGCAAAGCGCATAGAAATATTGCGTTTTCTCTCGTACTTTATTGAAATCTGGCGAGAACGCTGGCCTGGGCGATTTCCCATGGAAATCGTGAATAACCATTAAACGAATATGGCATTTACATTTTTCGACACGTTCTTGTATATAATAAGCGAGCGTCGGGCGTACTTTCGTACGACCCTCCTTACGCACTCGAATTCAACGAGAACGTAGTTTTAGGTACGCTTTCTCGGAAAAGTCGTAAAACAAAAAATATCATACTGCAAGCCAGATGACCCAGAGTTCACCTGCCGGCGAAGACATAGCGGAGCTCCGATTTTCTAATCCGTGTGGGAACCAAGGGTAGACCAAGATCGCCGGAAAAGTCCACTCGACTCGGTCATAAAACCGGGCTGCGACGAAAATAAAATGCACATGGAAGGGATACGCCCCCGCATCGCAACTGCGCTATCGCGGGGGCGACTCGGCGCCGGGCCCTAGACTTTAGAAAAACAAACACGATCCCATGCGTTTTTTCCACGAAAACTCGCTCGGAATAGCTTCATTCCGATTGGTCTATTTGTAATTAATTTCGTGCGCCCAGACTCCGAGATACAAAGAACTGTCTCCCACGTCGACCACTCCGATTGGTTAAGAGAGAATCAAAAACGAAAACCTGCTTTTCTCCTACTCCACCCAAGAAGGGAAATCTGGAGCAGGAAGGTCCAGAGGATTAAAGAAAAATCAGTTCAGCATTATCTTCCGAACCAGAAAGATCGCTTCTATCGACTCCAACCTTGTATCGCGATTCGTACCTCTGTCCTGCATTTAATAATTCAACTCTGTTCTTCGAGCATCTATTTACATATCTATTTACTCCGAAAAGTATCGTGAATCTTCTCTGCACTCTTCACACTCGTAGAGTGACCATCTGACCCATCTCCGGCACCATTGTAAACACAGCGCGTGTGCGGCCAATCGACAGACATTGTACTAGCGAGCGTAACAGGCCGAGAGCGAAGGTCCTTTCACCCAAGTCCGAAAGACCGTCATTCAGAAAACGTAAGCTAACTGCATCATCTTTTTGTATCATTTTCTTAATCCGCCGAACTGTATTCTTCCCATGTTTCCGACCGGCCAAGTGAACGGTACTCGGCAATAAACGAAAATTTGTAAACAGTAACTACATCTGTCGCAATCGCTCGCATGAGTCTTGACCATCTAGGCACTCGAGACCTAGAACACCCGTTTCACACATTTTCCTTTTACCCTCATCCCGTGCTATTGCGCTTGGCGTAGGCAAGAAAGAGAGAAACGAAAGTTTATGCTCTCATCCCTTCCGGATGTGACAAACTCTATTCGTGGTACTTCATGCCAACGTGGCACATCAAATTCTTATTCACGGTCATGGAATTGTAGAATCTTCGTTACTTCCTGACGGACAAATGCCTGATGAAGCTCAGCAATCATGTAATAAGTATATTAAAAGATTCCGAGAAGATTTTTCATGGAAATGTGACTGTATCAAAAACATAGAAGACATTTTTTGCAGACCTTTAGTAACGTCAGATCAGCTAACGCCAGATCAACGTTTAGATTCAGCGTTTAGATCAACGTTTAGATAACGTCAGCTGTTCACTTATTCGTAACCAGATATCTCGAAAATCTCTATGCAGGAAATTTAAAAGACATTTAATGATTACTTGCCGTGACGCCATTTTTTAGCTATACTGGAGCAGCAATTATTTTTCGTTCGAAATTTTACTTTGAATTCGTCGTCAGCGACCCCAAAAGTCCCCGAGTACACACTTTCACCCGAATTGAATACGTTTTTGAAGAAACTTTCCGCCGTATTTTATCCGCCATTTTGTTTTTCTATAATTTGACCTCTAATCCGTAATCAGCGACCCCAAAAACGCTCCGAATCCACACTTTCACCCGAATTGAAAACGTTTCCGAAGAAATTTTCCGCCATTTTGTTATTATTTTAATTTGACTTCGAATTCGTAATCAGCGACGCCGAAAACGCCCCGAGTCCAAACTTTCACGCGAATTGAATACGTTTCTGAATAAATTTTCCGCCGTCTGTTACCCGCCATTTTGTTTTTCTAAATTTTGTCTTCGAATTCGTAATCAGCGACGCCGAAAACGCCCCGGGTCCAGACTTTCATCCGAATTGAATACATTTCCGAAGAAACTTTCGGCCGTATTTTATCGGCCATTTTGTTTTTCTAAATGTTGACTTCGAATTAGTAATCAGCGACCCCGAAAACCCACGAGTCCAGACTTCCACCCGAACTGAATACGTTTCCGAAGGAATTTTCCGCCGTTATGTTTTTCTAAATGTTGACTCCGAATTCGTAATCACCGACCCCAAAAACCCCCGAGTCCAGACTTTCACACGAATTCTTTACGTTTCCAAACCCCAGCGCGGCTCGAATCGTTAGGCCAGTCGTCGAGTGTCTCACAACAATCGTTCGTTTAATTATTGACTCATAGTCAGGGCTTTTAGGTGCTTTCGAATTTTTTCTTCGCTGATTCCGCGGGACCTGCAAACAAATGAAGCCCGTTCGACATCCATATTCCACGTTACACTCGCGCACACTCGAACGCCTGTCATCGTAACGTCAGCCACGACCCGACATCTCTCGGTGACTTCTGCAACCTCATGACAGCCACGTCAAGAAGATAGCGGCGAATGCTCCAACGCCCACTCCGTTCCCGGCCATTCCAGCTCCGCCGTTCCTCGGAGTTCAGTTTGAACTATCGTTCGATATTGATTTTTTAACGTTCTTTTTCTCAGTGGTACCATTTTTTGGGGCCCTCAACCGGGTTCTACGTTTCCAAAATCAAGCCCACTTTGCTTCTGTAAGCCCGGAATACCATTTTTATTTTTAACCAGAAAAAAATATTTTTTTTGGTGGAATATACTTTTCCCACATAGGCGCTAAATTTTTTTTCAAAGAGTTCTCGAAAAACCATTTCAAAAGCGCGCCTTCGCCGTCCCAAAATGGCCGCGCAAGAATTTAAAAAAATCGGTGGCCACTTCAAAATTGTCACCGTGTAAATATATATATATATATATATATATATATATATATATATATATATATATATATATATATATATATATATTGAGACGTACAGGTCCGTCTCAGGCGCCATACCCCCACCACAAATTCAAATAAATCGACCCATTGGGGAGTAGGGGAGGGGGAACAATAAAAAGTCAAATGGCCAGGTACGACCTTCAAGGTCACAAAACAATAAGCGGAAGGAAAGACGAGTGAGAAGAAAAAAAAACAGAAAAGAACAAAAAACAGGGGAAAAGTCGTTGGAAAGAAAAAACAAAGGAAGAATAAATTTATTTAAAACATGAAAAAAGGTTAACAATAAAGGGAATGATGGGTAATTCGTAAGGGAAGGGGAACAATAAACAATAAAACATGGGTATAAAAGAGGAGGACATTTGGAGGAACGTCACTTCTTCTACTTTTTGTGTGGATCAAACAGTACCGCTCAGCGGAGTATCACCTTTTAGGAGGGAAAAACTGAATGAGGGGAGCCTTGAAAAACAATAAAAAGAAAGAAGTCATTAGCATAGAGTGAGATTTTTTATGTGGATTAAACAGTACCGCTCAGCGGAGTACCACCTTCTAGGAGGGAAAGGCTGAAAGAGGGGACCTTTAAGAAACTTAAAAAAGTTAGGAAGTAGTTTTTAAAGTCAATAAATACAGAAACAAAAACAAACTGGGAGAAGAATAAGAAAAAAGAGTACTAAAAAACATTAAAATTAAACGAAGGAGGAATAAATTACGAAAGGATAAATAGAAAATAAGTATTAGGAGGATAGAAAGTGCGAGGAGGTATCAAAAATACCAGGCGACAATACACACACACATACACATACACCTGTAAAACACAAAATATCCGCAAGGGCGCCCGAAAGTATCAGGAGAACCTGAAGGTCAGAGAAACGCGTTCCGAATTCCAAGCGCCGCAGGCGAGTGCGCGCCGCACGACGCCACGCCGCGAATAATAGTACGATAGGAGAGGGGGAAGAGAATTACCAACCGACGGTAAAGTGATTGCGTTCAAGCACATTTATCATCCGAGCGAGTCCGCCATTCGAGTATTGTACCGACCGCGACACGGCACATTAAAACACACAAAATATACTCCAGCGATACATTGAAATACACAAAATACAACACACACAACACTTGTACACCGAAATCTTTTAACATTATATCGAGTCAGAAATATTGAATAAATGTCATTTTATTACCAAATACCTCCACAACAAAGAGTTTAAACTAATTTCTTCCCTGATCGAGTCCCGAACAAATAAAATTTATTGTAACCAATTCCGACCCGTTACAATATATATATATATATATATATATATATATATATATATATATATATATATATATATATATATATATATGTTGAACGAAGCCGAGCTTAGATCATTAGGAATAACGAAGAACACAAACCCACGAATGATAATAACTTTTATTAAGGAATATCAACACATGTTTGAAATGAAAATGAGGTATTCGGGGCGGACGTGCTGTAGAGCTGACAGATAGACAGAGACTGTTAGACGAATGTCTCCCACAACAACGCGTTACTATAGAGTCACTAAGGACTCTCGAATCAGAACCTACTATGAGCCGTATTATTTGTACTAGATCGCGGGGCGTTTGTTTCCAAAATTTCCACACTTTCCCTCGACACGTGATCCGCGCTCTATATTGATCATTCCCAGGTAAGTTAGACATTTGGAGTGTTTCGGGCCTGGAAGTGCTTTTGTTAGGACATCGGCTGGTATTTCGTTGGTTGGAACGTGCTCGATGTGTATTCGTCCATCATCTAGGACCTCGCGAACGAAATGGTGTCGAATATCTATGTGTTTCGTTCTGCTGTGGAACACTGGGTTATCAGCTATCTTAGAAGCTCCGATGTTATCGCTGTAAATTGTGATCGCGGCAGGGTCATCCAATCCGAGTTCGATTAGAAAACTGCGAAGAAATATCGCTTCCTTAGCCGCTTCCGTTAGGGCCATGTATTCCGATTCGGTCGGTGATAATGCGACCGTGCGTTGTTTTCTGGAATTCCAACTAATTACTCCCCCGGCTAAGATGAAAGCGTATCCAGTAAACGATCTTCTATCAATTGGACAACTTCCCCAATCGGCGTCCACATAACCCTTTGTTGGCTCGTCTATGGATTTATATGTGATGCCATAGTTGCAGGTGTGTTTTAAATATTTCAATACTCTCTTGGCGGCGGCCCAGTGCGATTTGTCGTGGCAGGTCAAATACTGACTTAAGTAACTCACCGTATGAGCGATGTCAGGCCTTGTACCTACTGCCAAGTACATAAGACTTTCAATCAACTCTCTATACGGTAGCTTATTGTCTTCAGAATTCGCAGTGCTCAGTCGTCTTTGAAGTTTCGTTCCCACTTCCATCGGCGTAGATACGGGATTGCAATCTGACATCCCGTAGTTTTTCAAAAGGTCCTTAATGTAACCTTTCTAATGGATCGAGATATCGTTGCCTTCGTGCTCGAATTCGATTCCGATGCAGTATTTTACTTCTTTCAAGTCCCTTATTTCGAAGGATTCACCTAAGAAGGACTTAACCTTTTCTATTGAGTTTAAGTTGCGAGCGGCTATCAGTATGTCGTCGACGTAAGTTGCGATGATTAAGGATTCATGTCCTTGATTGCTTTTGTAGACGCATGGATCTGCATTGGTAGGTTGAGGGCCTAATTTTTTTAATTCCTCGTCGAGTCGTTTGTACCATGCTCGACCTCCCTGACGTAGACCATATAGCGCCTTTTTCAAATGAAATACCTTGTCTCCAGACTGTATGTCTTTTAGTATTTCCGCGGCTTTTCTTCGAAGGGTGTCGTCGCGTTCTGTTCGGACTAGCTGCTCCAACACTTCTTTGAAGAATTCGGGAACGTTCATAAAGACGTCTTCTTCGAGGATTCCATTAAGATACGCTGTGGATACGTCAAGCTGCTGAATCTTCATTTCATGTTGGGCGGCGATAGCGGTGAGAAGCCTTATCGAGCTCAAACGTGCTACAGGAGCAAAGGATTCGGTGAAATCGACGCCAGGTTTTTGCTTAAATCCTTGCGCCACTAATCGCGCTTTTCTCTTTTGAAGGGATCCGTCGGGATTGTATTTATTTCTTAGGACGAATCGGCCTCCAATGGTGGATATTCCGGCTGGTTTATTCACGACATTCCGTGTATCGTTCTTTACGATGGAGCGTACTTCATCGGCCATCGCTGATTTCCATTCGTCCATTGCGTTACCTGACATTGCGAACTTCACGGGAATCTCGACGGTGCATGCTGTCTCAGCTTCTTGGCTTGTTGAGGGTCCCTCGGCCTGTGCATTTTCGTCGTCCCCACCTTCGTCTTGTCCCAAATGAGGTTCACTCTGGTTTGGGATTATTCTTGGATCTGCGGCTTGAAACATCTTTCGCGGTCTTCCCCTGCGTCCTGAACGTACGACACGAGGTCTTCCCCTGTCGCGTTTCGGGGTTTCTTCTTATTCTTGATCGTCTTCTACTATTGGTCCACTTTCTGAGGGCCGTTGTATCTCGACGATAATGGTTTCATTTTGAGAGACTTTATCTACGAGTTTCTCTCGAGCTTCTGCGTCTTCAGGTTCGAACTCCTGAAGATCTTCTTTTATTCTTGTCGACTCTCTCTCAAGGAATTTAACGTCGCGTGAGGTTTCGATTTTTCTCTCCGTTGGTATCCACACCCTGTATCCCTTGGATTGCTCACCGTAACCGACGCATACTCCTTCCCGAGATCGAGTTTCGAACTTTCCCTTTTGATAGTTCGTATTGAGACAGAAGACTTTGCATCCGAACTCGCGCAGATGATACACGTTCGGTTTTGTTCCGTACCAAGCTTCAAAGGGCGTCGTTTCTTCCAAACTTCTCGTTGGACATCGGTTTCGAAGATAGTTGGATGTTGAAATTGCCTCTGCCCAGAAGGATGCCGCTAGTCCAGATTGGGTGAGGACGCACCGAGCCATTTCTACAAGCGTTCTGTTTTTCCTCTCGGCCAGTCCGTTTTGCTCAGGATTTCTTGGCACGATCAATCTTCTTTGGATACCGCTTCTTCGTAAGTATCGATCAAATTCCTCGTTTATATATTCGCGGCCGTTGTCGCTTTGTAAATGGCTTATTTTGTTTCCAGTGACGGTTTTCGCCATCGCTTTGTACTCGCAAAATGCTTGAAAGGCCTCGTTCTTGTTACGAAGGAAACTTAGTTCGCACTATCGTGTGGCTTCGTCGATGAACGTAATGAAGTAACGAGATCTTCCGTTGGATTCTGTTCTCATGGGACCGCATACGTCTGTATGTACGATCTCCAAGGGGACAGTCCGTTTTGCATCGTTTTTGGGGAATGGCGCCCGTGTCATCTTACACTTCGTGTAGATATCGCACGTGACGCTCCCCGATAATTTCGCCTTTTCGAGACCCTTGACCATGCTGTTCTTTTTGGCTTTTCGTAGATCTTCGATATTTAGATGGCCTAATCGACGGTGCCACAATTCGAGTTCCGCATCTCTCTCTTCCTGGTACTGTGCAGGATCCGAGATCACGCTACATTCATGAGGCTTTTTGTCCTGCGCGTAATAGAGCCCTTCCATGCGATCGGCCGTGAGGATCACGTTGCCTTGTTTGTCTGCGACAAATGCACCGCTTTTGTCGAAAGTCACCTTCAATTCACGATCTGTTATTTTTCCCACCGACAATAGATTCGCCCGTAGATCGGGGACGAGCAAGGTGTCCTCAAGTTTTATATTTCTCTTGCGGTCCTGTACTTATGTCGCGATCGATACGGTGCCTTTTCCATTAACTTTTGTGGACGCGTGATTCGCAAGATTCAACGACTTATGATTGGCTGTCTTTATCGTCGTAAATCTTCGTGCGTCGTCACATAGGTGCGACGTACAGCCGCTATCAAGGCACCATCGATTATTCGGAGATTGATCAATGCGTAGTGCGGTGGCTTCACACGCTTCAGCATACAGACTCGTGTCCTCGGCCGAATTTGCGTAATGTCGTTCGTTTCCATGGTTACGTTTACACTCGGATGCTTTATGGCCGATCCTGTTGCACTTGAAACAGCGTACTTCAAAATTCGGGTTATAATTTCCGCTTCTGTCGTCGTTTTTAACGCTCGTTCGAATTTTTCGATTGTCGAAGGGCCGTTTTGTGAAATTCTTTCCGACGACCATAGCGTTTTGTACGTCCGTCCGGTCCTTACCCCGCGCGTCGTTTTCCTCTATTATTTTAATCTTCAATATCTCCGGTGAGGGGAGATCGTCGCGAGATCGCGCATTGAAATGTCTCGAACGACGACGGAAGGCTGTATAGTAAAAGGATTGAGAGTAAATCTTCGTTTACATTTACCTCCATTGCTTCCAATTTATCGACTACGTCGAAGAAGTTTTTGAGGTGCTCGCGGATGTCGTCGCCATCGCGCATCCTTTTTAGCACGAGACGTTTCAAAAGAGTTGCCTTTCTCGCTTATGCCCAAAAGGATTTCGGACATGGCCTTCTCGTCATTTTTTCGCCACCTGGCCCCCGCTTCCGCTGACGCAGGATTATTCGCCACTATGATTGGCACTTCTTGTTCACCGTTCACGTAGCCCCACCATTCGCACTTAATCAATAGCGCACGCATGTGGATTATCCACGTGTCGAAATTCGCGTTCGTAAGAGTTTCTATTTTCGTAATGCCCGACATCGTGGCCATCGTTTAGCGTCGATTTTTATTTTGTCACTTCGTATATTAGACTCGCGTGCGTAGTCGCCTTTTTATTTATTGATCTAACGCGATGCCTGGGCCCATAACCTGTTGAACGAAGCCGAGCTTAGATCATTAGGAATAACGAAGAACACAAACCCACGAACGATAATAACTTTTATTAAGGAATATCAACACATGTTTGAAATGAAAATGAGGTATTCGGCGCGGACGTGCTGTAGAGCTGACAGATGGACAGAGACTGTTAGACGAATGTCTCCCACAACAACGCGTTACTATAGAGTCACTAAGGACTCTCGAATCATGACCTACTATGAGCCGTATTATTTGTACTAGATCGCGGGGCGTTTGTTCCCAGAATTTCCACAATATATATATATATATATATATATATATATATATATATATATATATTGTAACGGTGAAATTTGACACCTCTAGCCTTGAGATAAGAACTCCTCACAAACAACTTGCTCTTTCTCGAACGTCAAGCGAAGTGACAAAGTATTTCAATATGCGCAATCGAGATCGTGAACGTTCTTAAAGACGCAATCACAATAGTATAAAAAGCCGCGCTTGGTCAGACTCGGAGAGTCACTCATCAGCAATCAATCCGACACCGTCACTCTGTTGCTCGATATTCCATTTTCTAACAACCGACGTTTCTCGAGACGGTCAACAAAGTCTTCGGTCTATTGAACATTCTACAACATTCTAAGAGGATTTCAAGATTGTAACTAATCAATAAATAAATAAATAATCAAGACAGCTAGTGTCGTCGCAGTTTTTAAAAATATAGTGTTCGCCGCGAGCGGTGTAACAATATATATATATATATATATATATATATATATATATATATATATATATATATATATATATTGTAACGGGTCTTAATTCGTTACAAATATTATATATATTTTTTTTCTTAAAATAATTCGCGCATAATTATAATAATTTTTTTTTCCATACATTTTACGTATGTTCATTTTACACGGAACTCATCGTTGATTTGTTTCGCTTGATTTTTAGTCTCAATTTTGGCACGGGCAGCTTCCTTTTTGCTGACTGTGCTTTGCTTGGTTGCGCCGGCTCGGCGCTTTTCTCCTCCTCGTCGTGGATAGGTTCCCTTGCGTGCTTTATGCAGTAATGGCATACACAAGCTATTCCGAGTATTATCGGCGTGATTGTGCTTAGTGAATAGTTACCTATTATATGTCTATTCGTAATTGAATCGCTTGACTCTTTGTTTAACTCAATTTTTATGTTTTTAAAACGTTCGCTGATCCTGTTTAAGGGAGACTTTGCACACAGCACATTTCACTAATCTATCTGGCCAAAAATATTTGTACGGTTCTTTAGGTTGAGAATGACGGAAATAAAACAAAGAAAATATTAACAGACAAAAACATTTATTTCTCTAAAAATCGCAAAAAATCTCAATTACAAATGATTTATTTTTACCAATCAATTTATTTCATCCTCGCTTTCTGATTGAAATTCATCTGCTGGGTTTGGTGTAGCAGACAGAAGCATGTTTAATGTTTCAGAAACGAGGACATCTTTCTTTTTTTTATAACCCTTGAGGCACTAAAGAAAGGATCTGAGCTTAAGAGAAGCTTGTTCAAAATATCTCTATTACAGGATTCTCTAGAGAATTTTCTTGAGTAATCCTGCCTGTACGCAGTGCAGCCAGATCGCGCGCAAAAGTTACCCCTTTCTAGTCTCTTACGCGCCCATCACACAATCATAGTAGCGCGTGTCCGTGAGCGAGCGACGCTCGGACGTCTTCGGGAAGAGCCGAGCGCCACCGCAGTTTCCCGACCGCGCCTTCGGCAGCTACACCAATACATGGAGGCTGAGCACGTTCGTGTGCGGCCAAGCAGAACCGAAGGATTCGAGGGAAAAAGCAATCTGAGCACGACTCGCGCGTGACGTCACCCGACGGCACGAGCGAGGCTTTTAGATGACTTCAATACTTATTTAGCCCTTGATTCTCTGCGTTATTAATGTATAAAAAAAATGTATCGCACAATCTCAAGGCTTATTTTTTTCAGTTTATACGTTAATTTAAATATAATATTAAATCTAAATTACAACTTATATATCTTCTAAAATATTGTTTACGCTTTAATTACACCCGTCCTTATGCCAAATAAATTATAATTCATAAAAGTAAGCGGAAATACAGGGGGCGCCAGAGAAACTTACTTATTTGAAAAAATTCCCGCGCGGTGAGTTGGGCGGGTAAAGGGGCGGGAGGGGGCGCATCTGGAGGGGGAAGTTCCCAAGTTTGTTTCTCCCTCCAGTCAGTTGCCATCATGCTCTGGTCTAGAGAGCAGCGGGCCTTCTCAGTCGAGAGCTTCTTTTCTAACGGTCGCTCACTTGTTGCTACGCAACGTGCCTTCCGCGCTCGCTTTGAAATTACTCCTCACAGACTCGTTCCTGGCCGTAATTCGATTCTGTCGTGGGTTAACTCATTTCGGGAGTGTGGAAGTGTCGCTAAACCCAGAAATGGACTTCAACGGACCATCAGAACTCCGGAAAATGTCGAAAGAGTGAGGCAGTCAGTTGTGCGTTCTCCCCGGCGTTCGGCTCGCAAACACGCAGCTGCTATGGGAATTTCTGACACCACTGTTCGACGAATTCTCCATGAAGACCTTCAATTTCATCCTTATAAATTGGCTGTTGTGCAAGAATTAACTGAACGCGATTTTGTTGCCCGTCAAAATGCATGTGAAATGCTGGTTGGCAACCTGCCTGAAGACGCGGTCGTTTTTTTCAGTGACGAGGCTCACTTCCACATTTCCGGCTGCGTCAAGAAGCAAAACATGCGTTATTGGTGCGGTGTAAATCCACGTGAGCTTCACCAGAAGCCACTTAATTGTGAGCGAGTTACTGTCTGGTGTGCGATGTCGGTAATGGGAATAATTGGTCCTTATTTTTTTGAAGAAAACGAACGCGCAGTTACCGTGAATGGAGCTCGTTACAGGAACATGATCGAGGAATTTTTTCTTCCAAGACTCGAAGAAATGAACGTTAGGAACGTGTGGTTTCAGCAAGATGGAGCCACAGCACACACAGCACGAGACTCAATGAATTTGTTGCAACAACATTTCCCCGACCGCCTCATCTCTCTCAGAGGCGATCTCCAATGGCCGGCACGCTCTCCAGATTTGACTCCATGCGATTTCTTTTTATGGGGTTATTTGAAATCTCTGGTTTATGTCGATCGACCACGGACCATAGCACACCTCAAGAACAACATTCGCGACGCCATTGCCAACATACCGATTGATATGCTGCAAAGAGTGGATACGAATTTCAAAAATCGACTTCATCAGTGTATGCGCAATGGGGGTCGCCATTGATCCGATGTCATTTTCAAGACTGCATGAAAAAAAAATTGGGATATTGTATTCTCAAATAAAAAAAAAATTAAAACAATACTTGAAGTACTTTTGTTTTTATTGACCTTTCAAATAAGTAAGTTTCTCTGGCGCACCCTGTATATTTATATTCGTATTATTATATTAATTCTCATAGCTCTCATATAAAACTCTCATATGAAAAAATCCAAAAAACTTCAAAACCTTAGATTTCAACTAGCCAAGAACATACATCTTCACATTTGCAATCATGACGAATTTTTAAGAACAATATCATCACAAACACATCTGAACCAAAACAATATACATCACCTAAATTATCAAAACATAAATCAAACAACACAAAATCACAACATCTTATACTCAACCCTTACTAATAGACAACAGGACACAAATAATAATCTTTCCACTGATCCTCTGAATAATATAAATTCGACAATCACATTAAATAAAACGAAAGAATGGCTTATAAATCTCTCCAACATTGATATTCCGTTACACATTTCCACATTCTTGTCTCTAGGTGAAAAGTTTTGTTTTCGTTACCTCAAACTCTCAAAGATAAAAACTCATATCCACAAATTAATCTCCCAATTCGAGTCCAAATTAGATTTTTTACTCGACAAACCTAGACAAATCGAAATTAGAACCAGATTCACTAAAATCATAAACAAAATAAATATTCCAACATCATTTTCCAACACTAATCAAATTATAAAACACATGTCCTCATTCTTAAAAAACAACCCTCAACTTTTAGTTACACGAGCTGACAAAGGAAATTCAACAGTCATTCCAAACAAATCAGATTACATTACAAAAACTCATAATTTACTCGCAGATTCCTCAACTTACAAATTAAGAAATAGAAATCCCATCAACACTCTACAAAAAGGCATTAACACTATTCTCTCCAGATGGAAAACCCTAAAAATTATTGATGAAACAAAATACGAATACTTAAAAGCTGAAAATTGCAACCTATTTCGTCTTTATTGGCTGCCAAAAATTCATAAAAATAATTATTCACTTCGTCCAATAGTATCATCAATAAATAGTCCAACGCATAAACTAGCTGAATTTATACAATCTAAACTTTCTAAATTAATCAATACGACTAATTCACACGTCAAAGATAGTTTCCACCTAAAACATTCACTTTCTAACATCTCAATTCCACTCAACTACAAATTGGTCTCGTTTGATGATGTTTCTCTCTATACCAACATCCCATTACAACTTGTTATTCAAAGCCTTCAAAAAAGATAAAATCTATTATCAAAAACATTTCCTTTAAACGAAATAATTAAAGCCATAGAATACATCATGTTCTCAACTTTCTTTACATTTCAAAATAAAATTTACCAACACATCTCAGGGTTACCAATGGGCTCATCTCTGACTCCAATACTATCTTACATCGTCATGATCGATGATGAAACAAATTGTCTGGAAAAATTTAAATATTCGTTACCACTATATAAAAGATATATTGATGATATTATTATTGCTCTACCAACAGACAAAATTGAATCCACCCAAAAGATTTTTAACTCATATAACTCAAAATTACAATTTACATCAGAAAATGAAGTAGATAAAAAACCCGTTTCTTGATATACTTTTAATCCATAAACAAAATTCAATTATTACAAATTGGTATAGGAAACCAACCTGGTCAGCCAGATTCATAAATTTCTTTTCACACCACCCACTTTCCCAAAAAAGGCCATAATTTACATGCTAGTTGACACAGCAATAAAATTATCTCATCCTTCATTTTACAAAGAAAACCTCAAACTTATTACTAACACGATGACACAAAATTGCTATCCGATCTCTTCCACAGAAAAAATAATAAAACATCGGCATTCCACAATCAACAATCAAAAAAAGAATAACAACAATTTTGATTCTTCCAGACTAATAAATGTTCCTTACACAAAAAAAAACATTCATCATCAACTAATTCGTCTTTTCCAACAATACAACATAACATTAGTGACAAACAATAAACACAACATTTCATCGATTACTGGCTCCACCAAAGACAAAATAAATAACAACCAAAAATCCAACATAGTTTACAAAATCGATTGTAAGGATTGCAATGCCACATACATCGGCCAAACCAAAAGATACCTTGAAACCAGAATAAAAGAACATAAAAATAGCCTAAAACATACTACCACAATACACACAGCCTTAGTGCAACATGCAATAGAACAAAAACACACCTTTCAATTCGACAATGTAAAAATTTTGAACAATGAAAATTGGCTCAAAAAAGACTAATCCTAGAAATGATCCAAAGTAAGGCACACTCCAACGTCATAAATTTTAGAACTGACATACAAAAACTAAGCTCGATCTATAACTCTATTATAAATCTATTAAAATATTTTACAATACTTTACTTGACATAACAATTTTTAAATTATTGACACTATAACTTAATTTTAAATACTCTTAATATGACGCACCAATTTTATTTCTCTTGACACGTCACTGCCTAAAGGATCTTTCTCGCCCGATTCGCAAAATAAAGACTCTAATAAGCTTCACGAAATTAAGACACCACTCAGTTTCTCTCGAACTCTCCATGATCACACAACTCAATATGTAATTGAGTAATGTAAATTTCGAGTTTTTGTTTATTTTGGAAGAAAATTTAAAAAATCTTATACTCAATAGGTAATCATCACAGTCATTTGATACTTTATTAAAATTTCTGTTAAATCAATCACGTACATTAAATTTTCACAAATAAAACACAAATCTTTCTTATAATTATTAATTCCTTACAAATGATAAAAATCGCTAAAAAACGATAAATTCTTTCATCTGTTGAGTATACTCCAGCACAGCAGTATTTACTTCCATAAATACTGTCTTTTGAAATAACCTTCCAAATATCAGCAAAAGCTAGAAACATCAACAACATCGAGGTTAGTCGTTTCTCATATTTCATTTCTTTATAACTCCATAGTATAATAAACCACACACTCACACGTCACTCATTTCAAGCACCGATGAATAAGAAGAATTAACGCAATACAAGAACTTATGCATATCAAATCAATATAGTTATAACCAAAACAGAATTAACATATCAGTTATACAAAACGACACAACAATTTTATAACACAATCATAACATAAAACATTCGTGTATTTAATTCCTTCAAACTTGATTTATAAAATTGTGTATCAAAATTTAGAGAGAAAAATATATTTTCTGTAGAGGACCCGAACCAAAGGGTCGAAACGTAAGAAAGCATAATTTATTTCCATCGCTGACCTTGGATAACCTCTATTGGCCGGACTGAAGCCGAATCTTCAACTAGCAACTTGTCATCAACACGGCCGCACACATCTTTGACTCATTAATTCTCATACTTTCATCAAGCGATAAAGCATTATCCCCAAAAACAAGCCAATCATCCATCCGGCCGCGAATCGTCAGTACCAGAAAGTGCACATATTCTACAAGCGATGAGATGGTTCGTTAGTAGCGTTCCTGGGTTCGGTCCGCAGGGGCGCGGGACGTTCCCCGCGCTCAGTGCTTTTTTAAAATGGTTATTACTATTAATTCTTATTTGATTATTTTTGTTAGTTATCATTATTATTTTAATTAGTTATCTTTTAGTGTCGAAAAATGTATCGAGCACTCCGACCGCTTATTTTATTAGTTTGTACGATAATTTAAATATAATAATAAATCTAAATTTTAACTTATTTATCTTCTAAAAAATTGTTTGCGCTTTACTCACACCCGTCCTTATGCCAAATAAATGGTAATTCATAAAATTAAGCGGAAATATATTTATATTCTTATTATTATATTCATTCTCATATACTTTCATCAAGTGATAAAGCATTATCCCCAAAAACAAGCCATTCATCCATCCGGCCGCGAATCGTCCGTACCAGAAAGTGCGCATATTCTACAAGCGATGAGATGGTCCCTTTGGTAGCGTTCCTGACTTCGGTCCGCAGGGGCGCGGGATCGTTCCCCGCGCTCAGTACTTTTCTTTTAAATTTATTATTACTATTAATTCTTATTTGATTAGTTATCATTATTATTTTAATTAGTTATCTTATAGTGTCGAAAAATGTATCGCGCACTCCGATCGCTTATTTTATTAGATTGTACGTTAATTTAAATGTAATAATAAAACTAAATTACAACTCATTAATCTTCTAAAAAATTGTTTACGCTTTACTGACACCCGTCCCTATGCCAAATAAATTGTAATTCATAAAAGTAAGGGGAAATATATCTATATTCGTATTATTATATTCATTCTCAAACTTTCATCAACCGATAAAGCATTATTCCCAAAAACAAGTCAATCATCTATCCGGCCGCGAATCGTAAGTGCCAGAAAGTGGCATTTTTGTATGTTTTTACATTTACAGGTAATTTGCATTGTAATGGGGTGAACTGTTTATTTGTGAACAGTGTTATATCCTAGCGAATGTGCCTTAGTAGAGGAGCTAGGCGGGTTCTGCTTCACTTTGGGGGGGAGGGTCAAGTGGGGGAGGGTCAAGTGGGGGAGGGTCAAGTGGGGGAGGGTCAAGGGGGGGGGTCAAGGGGGGGGGGGGTCAAGTGGGGGAGGGTCAGGGGGGGGTCAAGTGGGGGAGGGTCAAGGGGGGGTCAAGGGGGGGGGGCAAGTGTGGGAGGGTCAAGTGGGGGAGGGCAAGGGGGCAGGGGGTCAAGGGCGGGGGGGGTCAAGGGGGTGGTGTACAGGGGGGTGTACAGGCAAGGTGTACAGGGGGGGGAGGGGTGCAGGGGAGCAATGTCCGGGGGGGGGGGGATTCCCACGGTTCTTCGAACGTGTTCAAACCTGTTTTCCTCGATTGGGGGGGGGAGGTCGCCGGGCGCGTGTGACGTCACAGAGGGGCTTCTGTCGAGGGCCATGTGGTCCGTGAAGCGCTTGGTGGGAGGGGGAAGCCGGCATCGATGAGTGTTTTGTGTGTGTGTGTGTGTGTATGTTGGACGCGAGTGACGTCACAGAGTGGTCTCTGTGGAGGGCCATGTGGTCCTTGGAGCGACTGGTGGGGGACGCCGTCTCAAAGCTCGCCGACAGACAGGTCCTGACAGGTTTCTTGGAAAAGCGTGCGTGCATGTGTGTGTGTGTGACAACCATATATGGGTCGGAAAATTTTCGGTCATATGGAAACGCTAGGCGCCACATGAAGGGCGGCGCCTTTCAAAGCCCATTATTTATGACATGCAGCTGGTTCCATGTCGAAAGACAATGTCTATTGCATCCGTCCCGTCTCAAAGCTCGTCTCGAGACAGGTCCTGACAGGTTTCTCGGGAAAAATCTTTAGGGATCAAAGGGACCGCGGATGGACCACTTGAGCGCAGCTCTTGTCGAGGTCTCTATTCAGAAAGATAAGATGTTTGCGTGCATGACCACTCCTGTCATGAGTCTCGCTAACACTTTAGACAGGTCTCGACAAGTCCGGATTTCTTGGAAAAACTTTAGGGATCAAAGGCGGTGACCGCCGGTGGACCACTTAAGCTGCAGGACCCATAAAATCTGTTGACCCCATGCATTCGGACTTCATGTTTTTGTCTCATGTTCCCCGAGCGATCTACGCGTTATCGGGAAACTCCGTTTTCCTGAGAGAGAGGGCCGATTTTTTTCCCCGAAGAGCCTTTTTAAATGATCCGCTCCGCTCAAATCTGGCCGCACTTTGCATGAAGCAGTCAGTCTGTTAACATCGTGGAAGTTTTTTCGTACTCGTCAACATGGAGCAAATCTTGCATGACCAAGCCGCGCTTTTACGCTCGTTCGAAGATTTTACCGCGTGGGAGCAACAATGCGTTGAGTTCCTCGAAGGGTTGGAAACGCAAAGCCGGATTAAGCGCCCGCGATTATTAATTGGACATCAACAGTCACTAATAGCTCAAATAGCGCGTCTGGAAGGATTGAGGAATTATGTGCGAAGTCGTTTCATACACACGGGCGCAGGACATGGTGATCATGAGTTAATCTGGCGAGAGATTGAAACATCCTTCGAGAGTCGGATTTTGACCGGTTCCATCATCAATCGCAACCACATCGAGCCGAAACACTTCCTAAATGATGCTCGCGTCCTAGTCCTTCATCATGTGCAAAATATTATCGGCAAGCACAACAGCATCAAAGTTAATACAGTGTTTAATGGTGAATTCGCGAGTGGTGACAGGCATGCGAATAAAAGTATCAACACGCGAAACTGTGAAATATTTAGCACAAGCGATTTGAACGAGTGGTATGAACAGCGTGTTATCGAGCCCACTTTGACATTACTCGATGAATTCCAAGAACGTGATAGTGGCTGGGCTCTGCAGAAAATACTTAACCTCACGATAAATGTAAATAAGTATAATCCGATGCGTGCCGGGTGCTCCATATCATTGCCGCGGGAAATAATGTTGAAGAAGGCTGTGGTTAACGTCAAATCCCAGGATAACGCATGTTTCGCATGGGCAGTTGTCGCTGCTCTATACCCAGCTGAACAAAACAGTCACCGTCCATCTTCCTACCCTCATTATTCGACAGTACTGAATCTGAAGGATATCGAATTCCCGGTGACGATACATCAAATAAAAAAATGTGAAGCTCATAACAATGTATCGATCAACGTGTATACCACCACCGCCAAAAAGGACATTGTTCCAATACGAGTCAGTCAACACAAGAAGGATAAGCACATCAATTTGCTGTACATGCAAGATACCGAGGACAGTAATGTGGGGCACTTCGTATGGATCAAGAACCTGTCGAGACTCGTGACGAAGCAACTGAGCAAAAAGAAGAATAAGAAATACATATGCGATCGGTATGTAGTTAACATAATATATAGGTAATTATATATGCTAGACGAATTAAACAAAACCATCTTGTTTTTTTTTTTACAGATGTTTGCACTACTTCGGGTCAGAGGAAAAATTGCAATCGCACGAGGTCGATTGTGGGGCGATAAACGACTGTGCAATTCGACTACCAAACGACACCAATAAGTGGCTCCAGTTCAGCAACTTTAGCCGGAAAGAGCGACATCCTTTCATCGTGTATGCTGATTTGGAATGTGTGCTGGCAAAAACCGATGGGGAGAACCTAGCGAAAGATATGTACCAACACCATGAAGTATTTAGTATCGGATATTACATGTGTTGTTCGTATGACGATTCATTATCTTCATATCACTCGCGTCGCAGTGCCGATTGTATATCATGGTTTATCGAAGAACTAAAAAATCTAGCACTGCGGATAAAAGAAACTTTCTGTGATAATGTACCAATGGTGCATTTAACACCGAGTGAGTGGGCTAGTTTTCGCGCAGCGACTCAATGTCACATATGTGAGAAACCATTTGCGCAAGAAGATGTACGCGTTCGAGATCATTGCCATCTGACTGGGCGCTATAGAGGCCCTGCCCATTCTAACTGCAACCTAAATTATAAACAGTCATTTTTCATTCCAGTAGTTTTCCACAATTTATCCGGTTATGATGCACATTTTATAATCAAGGAAGTAGCCACAGCGTTCGAAGGAACAACCGATGTGCTTCCAATCACAAAGGAGAAATACATCTCATTCACGAAGCATGTTAAAATTACAGACGATTCTAAACACCGGATCCAATTGCGCTTTATCGACTCATACAAATTCCTCAACACGAGTCTCGACAAATTAGCATCATTCTTGACCGACGACAAACTCAAAATTTTACGCACACAATTCCCAACTCTCTCGACAGACGATTTCAATTTGCTGACGCGGAAAGGGGTCTTCCCTTATGAATATATTGATGACGTGACGAAGCTAGACGACACTTGCCTACCACCACGTGACGCATTTTACAGTTCCCTGACAGATGCTATAGTATGCGAGAGCGAGTACGCACATGCTGAGAAAGTTTGGGAGCGGTTCTCCATTCGAACGCTGGGTGACTATAGCGATTTGTACTTGAAGACAGATGTCTTGTTATTAGCCGATATTTTCGAAAACTTTCGAAATACATGCGTTGAGAGCGATGGCCTAGATCCCGCGTATTACTACACATTGCCCGGATACACCTGGGATGCAATGTTAAAACACTCGAATGTCAAGTTTGAATTACTTACTGACATCGACATGGTTTTATTCGTTGAGCGGGGTATACGCGATGGTCTAAGTCAATGCTCGAACCGATATGCACGCGCTAATAACAAGTACATGGAGTCGTTTGATCCATCAAAAGCATCATCATACTTGATGTATTTTGACGTCAACAATTTGTATGGATGGGCAATGTGTCTGCCCTTGCCATATGCAGATTTTCGATGGGTCAACGACGTGTCCCATTTTGATCCATCATGCATCGCGCTAGACTCACCTATAGGCTACATCCTTGAAGTCGACTTGGAATATCCTCAATCTCTACATGATGCGCACAAAGACCTGCCGTTTTGTCCAATACATGAAAAACCGCCGGGTAAGCGGGAAGAAAAGCTGCTAGCAACTGTCTGCGATAAAAAACGCTACATCATACACTACCGGAATTTACAACAGTGCTTACGCCATGGGCTTCGCCTCACGAAAATCCACAGAGTCCTACAGTTTACACAATCCCCATGGCTGCGTTCGTATATTGAGTTGAATACCCAGTTTCGAACGCTTGCCAAAAACGATTTCGAAAAGAATTTGTTCAAATTAATGAATAATGCGGTCTTTGGCAAAACGATGGAGAATGTGCGCAACCATGTAGATATAAAGCTTTTGACAAAATGGGAGGGCAGATATGGCGCAGAGGCAATGATTGCGAAGCCAAACTTCCACAGCCGAAGTGTTTTTTCGGAAAACCTCGTGGCCGTGGAATTGCGCAATCTCGAGGTGAAATTCAACAAGCCGATATATGTGGGTATGTGCATACTCGACATATCCAAAACGTGCTTGTATGGATTTCATCACGAGTATATGGTACCTCTGTATCGAGATAGATGTAAAGTCATGTATACTGATACGGACAGTCTCATATATGACATTGAGAGTGATGATGTATATGCCGACATGAAGCGAGACGTTGAAAAATTCGATACAAGCGATTATTCGGTGGACAATAGGTATGGTATACCGCTCGTCAACAAGAAGGTACCCGGTCTCATGAAGGACGAATGTAATGGAGCAATTATGACCGAGTTCATTGGACTTCGATCGAAAATGTACGCGACACGTGTCGAGGGTAAGAAGGACACGAAAAAAGTTAAAGGTGTCAAGAGTAGCGTTGTGGCTAGGACAATCACGTTTGATGATTATGCTCAATGCTTAAAGGAAAATATTGAAATGGAGCGTAGTCAAACGTGCATTCGATCAAAATTACACCAAGTCTACACCATTCGCGAGACGAAAATCGCTCTAAGTCCTCATGACGATAAGCGGTATATCATACCTGGGACCTCGGATACCCTACCATGGGGGCATTATAGAATACCGTCATGAAAAGTTTTGTAATTTTTTTTTTTTCTACAACCTTGATGTAAAATTGTGTACATTTTTTGTGAATATCGATGTATAAAACTCGTGAAAATTATGTATATATTTTGTTCACTCGACGTTAAAATTATGTTTGTTGTATATATTGTGCGAGAATGAATTATTTTCCGTAAATAAAGAAACGGACTTTTTATAATCCCATGTGTTTATTCACTCTATCCATCTCCTCACGTTCCATGAAAAAAAAGGGCGACGGCGAGAAGGGGCAAGTCTGCTGTGGAGTCGGTCGGAGGGATGAGAGGACGACCAAAAGGTCAAGAGTCATAAAACACACATATTTTTCCACTTTCTTTATTGTCGGCTACAAATCGGATTTACTTATCCAACTATTGTGACTATTGTCGAAACCTAACCACTTTACAAACATTCGATTACCGCGCTTCTTCAATACCGCTTCAATGAGATAGATATCGGGGTGCTTGACCCTGAGAAGCTCTTGTTCGTAGAAACCACCGGCGATCGGTTCATCTTTATGGTCCTTCAAGTGGTACGTGACGGGATGGGTTTTTTTCACACGATAGATTGTAAATATTTCCGTTGTCCAGTTTGGGGTGTAACCCTTTTCGAAAACAGTCTTAAATTTGCTGATTCTCACTTTATCGCCAACGGCGAATTTCGGCGATCTTTTCATTGGAGGCTTATTGAAAATCTGCTGCAGTTGCTTCTCATTTTCCGCGTTGACATTTCTCGGCTTCATCTTAATGGTGCGGTGTACAGAATCATTGTACTCGGCTACTAGATTATCAAGAATATCGATCCACTTATAATTACCACGAAGACTAAATTGCATCCACATCTTGTTCTTCAATGTACGATTGAAACGCTCGCAAATGGATGCCTTCAAGTTGCTATATGTTGAATACATGTGAATATTGTACTTTTTCATGATGGCCTTAAAGTCACAATTGTAGAATTCTTTTCCCCGATCAACGTGTAAGTTCTGTGGTATGCGTCCCTTAACGAGGATCGACTTCATTGCTGCTGCTGCATCTTTACCACTCTTACTCAGCATTGGCACGGCCCAGGCGAATTTTGAGAACGTATCGATGACGGTGAGGAGAAATTTGTGTTTGGAGTTGTGACGCGCGTATGATGACATATCGACGAGATCAGCTTGCCAGGTCTCGTCCAAGCCATGGATGTCCACATGTCGACGCGGATAGTTTCGTCGAGCAGGCATATGTAGCTCCAGCACGAGAGCGCCCCTTTTTTCGCTCATTTTCCAGTCCACTCAGTCGTGCGTCCAATTCAACAATGACGTTTGAATTACGAATCACCAAATCTTGTAGAGTTTTGACATCGGTCTCGAGTGTCCTCACAATGTCCCGTATCGTAGCTTCAAGTCCATGAACCAACAACTGACTACTCTCATTCATTTCTTTGCGTATGTTCTTAATGATAGTTCGAGATTTCTTTTGTAACGCACTTAGAGTGATGGCGTCATCTTCTTCTTCCGGATTTGCAATGTTACACAATCGTTTCTGCCCCAAGTCATAATGACCATCTGCGGTAATTCTAAAGCCAATCCCGGGTCGACCTGGAGGACCTTGCTTACTGTGGAGTACACTCCTACTTGAATGACGTCCAAACACATCGACACTCATGATGCGAATGCGTAAATTCTCCGATGTCGAGTTAATAAATAATTTGAGCTTCACGCAATTCCTCGATAATCGATATAATTTCATTCGCATGTGATGAATTTCCGGCTGCTTGTGATGCCAGAAGTAAGCGAAGACGATCCACTAGCTCGTTTGGATTGTCCCAATAAATATAGTCCAATGCGGTGTTTTTTCTAGCTAGCTTATACTTTGGCATGCCCTGTCCCACATGATGATCGACTATATTTGCGATATAAGTGTTAAATTTGTGGCTGGTGTTACGTCGTATAGCCTCACTAGGCTTGTACAATTTTTTGTGTGCATTCGTCGAGATTACAATCTTTTCGTAGTTTTTCAAATCATCCGGTGTGAGAGTTTCGACATTAGGCACTTTTTTAAACAACAGCTCCGTTAATCCAACAGTTTTCGCATAACTCGCATCTCCCACGCGAATATGTTGAGAGTCAAAAATTATCGGAGAATTGCCAATCATTAACTTGTTGTTTGCGAGATTTCGTACACCGTATAATACATCCAAGCCCGCCTTTCTATTTGTTTGTAATAGTAGGAGATATTCGTTGATTAATTCATCAACATTTTGCGAGTCATCATCATCCTCATATATCAATTTAAACGAATCTTGTGTTTCACTCTTCAAGGAATCATGTGCCGCATTTTGATTTACCACACTATTCAACGCATCTCCTTCTTCAACATTATCACCCACTTTTTCATCCTTAATTTCCTCCTTCACCACCTCACCGTTTTTATACGACACCAATTTCTCCAATGGCCCCACTATAGGCTTAAAGACATCCTGCATTCTCTGCTGATCGTTATCTTTTCCAATTTTCATCATTCGATGCTTTCGTCTGATTGCATCGCGCGCCTTGGTAATTTCACGCAACACATCCTTTTCACGCAACAATTGTTCACTCTTCATGTTGTCACTACCACGGCATGTGCAATACTGTCTCTCCAACCACCAGCGATGAGTCATTTATCAATAGTGAGAAAATAATCAAAACCTTGTCTATATCGACCTTCGTTAATATCGCTATCCTTGTCAATTGTGATAAACGCATACTTGTCGGAATTCCAGCATTTCACGCACATGTTTTTAAAGCACGTATAAGTCATGTCCGTATTAACATGATCATTGTACACGTGTTTGAGATTCATATCATCCTGCTTGAAAAGCACCACGAAATTTGCATTATCCCTCACGAGATGTTTGGGAATACGAGTGTACGTCTGACAAAGATAAAAACTGTCAACAATCTCGTGTCGTCCCATGGAAAAGAAGGCCCGAACATTATCCTGCTTTTCGCATGCTATGTCATCAAAGATGAATATAGAGTTGGATCGTGCATCACTTGGTGCTATCACTTGCTCGTGCGCCTCGAATGGATGGTATTCAACTCCACTCACAGGTTCGAGTAGGTGTTCGAGCAACTTATACTTTGGCTGCTTGAGCGATTTGGAATACAAGTAAATGTTCTCAAATCTCAAACCATTCGGATGGATGATGAGAGTGAGCAAAGCGTTGGTTTTCCCACAATTCGATGGACCGCAAAACAGTGCACGTATGCTATCCGGCAATAAATTCCCATGACGTTTCTTTTTTCCCCCACGGTCTTCGACAAACTCGTCGAAATTTATCACGGGAAGTCCGCCTCCGATAGTTTGCTTCCTGGACGTCATCTCACACACGACTAACGACGGAATCATATAAATAGGCTTCTTATAGGTACTATCCGTCAGTCGCGTATTGTCTTTAGACATGATTGTGCATGGGAAGAGTGGTAAAGGGTTGGTCAACCGCCTAATCAACAAACTCCCCGTTGAACTACATTTGCCTGGCTATCAGTATTGTGGACCAGGCACAAAGTTGGCCAAGCGCCTTGCTCGTGGTGATCCGGGCATTAATCCATTGGATGCGGCTTGCAAACAGCACGATATTGCATATTCGAAGAATCCGGACAATCTCGAGGCGAGGCATTTGGCGGATAAAGTGTTGGCCGAACAGGCTAGGCAACGTGTTAGCGCGAGAGACGCTAGTACCGGTGAAAAAGCCAGTGCTTGGGGTGTGGCAAATATTATGACGACAAAGAGAAAATTTGGCATGGGAATGAAGGGTCGCAAGGGTGGCGTTTGCTTGAAAAAGATAATTGGCGCTGCAAAGAAGACAATGATTCAAAGTAATGATCCGCATAAGATTATCAAATCAGCTCTAAAGGGTGCTCGTGCGGCGGTAAAGTTGCAAGGTGGTAAAGTGCGCACTCCTCGCGTTCTACCTGTACCCCATAAAATTGGTGGTTTATTACCCTTCCTCGTGCCCATTTTTGCGGGTCTTAGTGCTGCGGGTGCTTTGTCGGGTGGTGCGGCTAGTATAGTCAAAGCTGTAAATGCTGCTCAAGCAGCTAAGCGTGAATTGGATGAAAGTAAGCGTCATAATCGGACAATTGAAGCAATTGCATTAGGTCGGGGTTTACATCTGAAACCGTATAAGCAGGGATTGGGCCTCCATATTAAGCCAAAAAACTAGAAGTAACGCTACCACACCGACCCCTCACCGACCGCGACCTACTCAACTACGCAAAAATCCTAAAGATTCCACATTTTCGTGGAGTTTACATGCGCGATACATTGCCAGCGAGTGGACCCCTCAAATGTGAAGCAGCAATTGTGAATTTGGATGAAAATATCGGTCCTGGCACGCATTGGGTCGCTTACAAAAAGACCGGATCGAAAGTCATGTACTTTGATAGTTTCGGCAATCTTCCACCACCATCCGAGCTCATGAGATATTTCCGTGTCGGTAGCGTTCATTATAATTATACTAGATATCAGGAATATGATACGATTGAATGTGGACATTTGTGTCTCAAGTTTCTTTGTCGGCAGCTGCAGCACAAAGACAAATATACACTATATATAGGGGGGAAATGACGAGGGGGGATTCAGTTGTCAATTTACCAGCATCATGGATGAAAGTTTAACATTGACCATATCTGGCTCATCGTCTATCCTCGAGGCGCAATACGTTCCCCCTATCGAACTCTCGCCACACAAAAATTATACTCTCGGCCTCGTGGAATTGTTAACCTTCAACTCTATTCCCAATATCGACGTTGACCACGATAAACTTTACGTGGGAGATGAGGTGTTGACGATACCTACGGGCAGTTATGAAATAGAGGATATTGAGACGTTTGTACAAGCAGAGCTCGCGCGTAAAAACATCAGCATCAGCATTAAACCCAACAATAACACGCTACGCAGTGAGATCGAGTGTGATCATGATGTAAATTTTGAGCCAAAAGATTCTATTGGGCATCTACTAGGCTTCACCGCACGCAAATTGGAAGCCAATAAAAGACACGAATCCGATCGTCCAGTAGCCATTCTCAAAGTGAACGCCCTACGCGTTGAGTGCAACATTACCGCTGGCGCCTATATTAACGGACAAAAAGTACACACAATTCATGAATTTTTTCCATCTGTGCCACCGGGCTATAAGATCATTGAAGTTCCCTCCCACGTAATTTATCTGCCAATCACGAGCCGAACAATTGACACGGTACAGCTTCGCATAGTGGATCAAGACGGTGATTTGGTAAATTTCCGCGGTGAAGTAATCACCATACGCCTGCATATAAAGTCGTGATGGGCATTGTTTTCAACAGATCTTCCAATAACAATAAACGGCCATGGATAAAAACAATCAGTCGTCGACCAGCGCCCAAAGTGCTAACACCTCAAAACGTGCTACTCTTGAAGAATTTGGGTCTCAAAGTGCGTGGCGAAAGCGTGTAAAAAATTATTTAGTCTGTGCTCTGTGCGTCTGTTGTGTGAAATGGAAGAAGAAATTGTAAACATTCAGGCGCCCGTGGTCTTAGATGAATCCATCGTCCATTGTGAGATTCACGCTCATCAGCCATATGCATCTTCAACCTTCAATAACAGCGATGAAGTCCGTATTGCCATCCAACATCAAGACCTCTCTATCCTGCCGAGCAAGAGTTCCCTACACATATGTGGGAAATTATCAAAGCGAGATGGGACGCCATCCACTGCTACAAGTCTCGTCAACAATTCCATTTGTCATTTGTTTGACGAAGTGCGATATGAGTTGAATGCCATAGAAATCGATCGTAATAAGAATGTCGGTATTACGAGTGTAATGAAGGGGTATTCATCTCTCTCACCGGCCAAAAGTTCTATGCTCGAGAACACTGGATGGCTCGATGTCGAAGAGACCAAGCAGATTGTAGATGTATCGGGGAACTTTGATGTCTGTATACCGCTCAGCATGCTCCTCGGATTTGCCGAAGATTATCGGAAAATTGTTGTAAATGCCAAGCACGAGTTGATTCTCACGAGATCAAAGACCGACGACAATGCCATTGTACAAACAGCGCCCGAAGACTACAAACTCGCATTGCATAAAATAGAATGGCTCGTGCCGTATGTGACAGTCTCGGATCAACGAAAAATTCAACTGTTAAAGTTTCTCGCCAAAGACGCACCAATCTCCATGAGTTTCCGAACATGGGAACTGTATGAATATCCGTTGCTGCCTGCCACCTCCAAGCACGTGTGGTCTGTGAAAACTTCGAATCAGCTGGAGAAGCCACGATATGTCATACTCGCGCTGCAGACGGGGCGAAAAAATAAGAAAGCACAAAATGCGAGCCACTTTGATCATTGTAACCTGAGCGACGTCAAGCTATACCTCAACTCGCAATGTTATCCATATGGAAATTTGAATTTGAACATTGATCAAAATCAATATGCTCTACTCTGCGAGATGTATGCGAATTTTCAACCGACCTATTACAACAAAGAGGCTGAACCATGGCTGAGCAGGGTGGAATTTTTAGAAAAAGCCCCCCTCGTTGTCATTGACTGCTCAAAACAAAACGATTCGCTCAAGTCCGGCCCTGTTGACGTGCGCCTTGAATTTGAACTGAAAAACAATATTCCACCGCAAACTTCAGCGTACTGCATGATCCTCCATGATCGTATTGTCGAGTACAATCCAATCAGTGGTGGAGTAAAAAAATTGGTATAAAATCATGCCGATAATTCGCGTCGACTTCAGTCAACATGGAGCTTATCGTCGATGTGCAGGGCTTCAAGAGACCCGTCAACGAATTTGTCCTGAAGGAGATGTCCATCGTCAAACTCCTTGAGAAGAACGCTGAACCGCTGACATTCTTCTTCGATGCACCATTCGCCTGGGACGCTTTACCGGCCAAGTACAAAATGACAAACAAGTGGCTGGAACGCAATTATCATGGAATACGATGGGAACACAGCGGCATACCATACGAGGCAGCTAGAACGACAATTCGAGGAATCTTGGAAGGAGCTCCTACGATCTATGCCAAGGGATTCGAGAAATGCGCATGGCTATCAAGATTCACGGATTCAGCAACAAAAGTCATCGATCTGGAGACTCTGGACTGTCCATCGCTGCAGAAGTTGCCGAAAATCGCAAACGTTAAATGTCCCCATCATTCCTTCAATACAAAATACAATTGCGCCAAAGCGAATGTAGAGTCGTTGAAAAGCTGGCTCTCTGTGTACGAAGCGTGAGCGAGGGATTTTTAATGAATAAAAAACATTTCGATGAAAATGTCATTTGTATTCTTTATTCTACGACGAAAACATCCATCATTTACAATTCGACCAAACATATACATTTTTACATAGTCAGCACTTTGAAAAAAAACCATGCGAACAGCCGCTCAACGATGGTGCTCAATTTTGTCTCCACGCTTGGAGACGATGCAGCTCGACACTGTTGTAGTTTCCATCACTGCGTTGACCAGTTGCAGCATACTCTCGACGATGCAGACAGTCGTTCGGCGATGGTGTTCCAATGAATTTTTTCCCGTCCACCATGTTCAGAGACGACGGAACTCGACACTGTTGTATTTTCCACCAATGTACTGCATGCAGAGCTGACCATCGCGTGCCACTTGCAGCATACTCTCGAACATTGTCGGATCTTGGTCGAAGGCCTTCACAAGTCGCGCCGGTAAGAAGACGGAGAACTCATCCGCGATGTCTGCGATGTAGCGTTTCCCAAATTTGGTTTGTACTGCCCTTATGTCGGAGATTAGTCGTTCCGAATTAACGGGGAGTTCTGACAGCTTCTTCGTTGGGAGGAATTCTGCCATTCGGCCGACTTTGTTGATACTCGAGAGATCCATTTTCCGCGCACTTTCAAAGTTCTTTTAGATGTTGATGGTGCAGTGGAATCGTGCAGTCTGAGCCTGGTCCATGAAATTATAAGCTCCCTCGTAAGCCTCCCACTCAAATCCCCCCCCCCCTCAATCGTGAAAAACAGGTCTGAACACGTTCGAAGAACCGTGGGAATCCCCCCCCCCCCCCAAGCGTGCAGCTGCGCTCAAGTGGTCCATCCGCGGTCCCTTTGATCCCTAAAGATTTTTCCCGAGAAACCTGTCAGGACCTGTCTGTCGGCGAGCTTTGAGACGGGGCGGATGCAATAGACATTGTCTTTCGGCATGGAACCAGCTGCATGTCATAAATAATGGGCTTTGAAAGGCGTCGCCCTTCATGTGGCGCCTAGCGTTTCCATATGACCGAAAATTTCCCGACCCATATATGGTTGTCACACACACATGCACACACGCTTTTCCAAGAAACCTGTCAGGACCTGTCTGTCGGCGAGCTTTGAGACGGCGTTCCCCACCAGTCGCTCCAAGGACCACATGGCCCTCCACAGAGGCCACTCTGTGACGTCACTCGCGTCCAACACACACACACACACAAAACACTCATCGATGCCGGCTTCCCCCTCCCGCCAAGCGCTTCACGGACCACATGGCCCTCGACAGAAGCCCCTCTGTGACGTCACACGCGCGCGGCGACCTCCCCCCCCCCCCCCCCCCCAATCAAGGAAAACAGGTTTGAACACGTTCGAAGAACCGTGGGAATCCCCCCCCCCGGACATTGCCGCCCCTGCACCCCGCCCCCCTGTACACCTTGCCTGTACACCCCCCTGTACACCACCCCCTTGACCACCTGCCCCCTTGACCCTCCCCCCCTTGACCCCCCCCCGCTGGACACCGCCACCTGGACACCGCCACCTGAACCCTCCCCCCTTGACCCTCCCCCACTTGACCCTCCCCCACTTGACCCTCCCCCCTGACCCTCCCCCACTTGACCCCCCCTTGACCCTCCCCCACTTGACCCTCCCCCACTTGACCCTCCCCCACTTGACCCTCCCCCCCTGACCCTCCCCCACTTGACCCTCCCCCCCAAAAGTGGCTTAGAACCGCTATAGCTACTCTACTTGCCTTCTCTCGGTTATTCCCAATATCCTCATTCGCCCTTATAAGCTTATTATTAAATGTATAAATCTAAGAATAAGACGAATAACAGCGTAAAAAGGAACGTGCGTACGTTTCGCACGCATATTCAAATAACAGCGATATATACACGATAGCCGCACCACCACAGTCATCGACTTTTCCTATCCCATTGGCTGCCAACAAGAACACGTTCTCAGGCGCATATTCCAAGAAGAGCTGTCGAACGAAAAATCAACCAACAGCTCCATCAAAAGACTCCAGAAATCCTACGCCGTCCCATCCGCATGGTGACCAAGAGAAGCCTCGACCCTAGATTATTTAAACATAACATAGACTAGACGGCTCCGCCGAACTTATAACTCCGACTAAATAATAAGACATCCGGTCTCGCAGCGTAGTCCGATATACAAACTTCTCGATATGAGAAGTCACCAGAGCCATAAATTGACAACACAAACCATACGAATGTTTAGGTCTCACATATCGAACTCTGTACTCCACGCGTTTTTCGCCGAAACACGGGACAAAGGTCTCCTACCTTCCAGGCGTGCAAATTCTATGTAAGGAATGATCGAGATCAATTTTGCGAATCACGAATATCGCGACCAATCACGCTAAACCTTAAAGTTACTTCTCCCACAATTTATCTCACCTCCTAATTTTCATATCAAGAAAGACTTCCTTCCTGAAGTCAGTCTTCCAACAGTTTCCACCGCGTTCAGATCAAGTCTTCCAACAGTTTCCACCGCGTTCAGATCAAGTCTTCCAACAGTTTCCACCGCGTTCAGATCAAGTCTTCCAACAGTTTCCATCGCGTTCAGATCTCAGTCTCGCAAAATCTTCCATCAAATTACCTTCACTTCTTAATCTTGTTCTGACAGAATTCGAAGTGTAGAACCGGTATCATAGAGTTTCTAATATTATACATCTTCGGGTTTTGACCGAAGTGTCGTATAAACAGTTAGTCGACTCTCGCGGCCTCGAGTCTATAAAATAGTTCAAGTGCTGTTTACTACGCGGATATACATAAACACTCTCAGCGCCCCAAAAGTCTGGTGCTGGTGACCGCTTTCCGAACGCTAAGCGTGGCGTCCGTCAACGAGACCCTTATCTGCGAGCGACAACCGATACTCTTGCGAGCGAGCGTACCTACACACTGATCCACTCACGAACACAGCGACCAATGTAAGCGACATATCTCATTTTTATGTTAATCCGATTGTTCCCCCGGCTTCACCGTTATTTCCATTGTCAATTTTTCTGTTAAACAAATTTATTCATCCGATCACTTATTTGTAATAAACCTTTAGTTAAGTTTGTACAAATTCGTCAGATTATTTCCAAATGCCAATCACTGCATGACTTCCTAATTTCTAACTGATTCAAAGCACTACCCCTTTTTACCCTCATCCCGTGCTATTGCGCTTGTCGTAGGCAAAAAGAGAGGGAATCAAAAAATATATGCCCACGTCCCTTCAGGACGTGACATATTAACTTTTGGGGGCTCGTCCGGGATATTAAAAAGGGAATGTGCCGATTGATCCAATGTCCGGAGACGAATCAACAGCCAGTTCATTGAATTTAAATATCACTGACGACTTAGGTGAACCATCAGGTTATTCTTTGAGGAGTTCTCACGCTCAATTGCTACCCGGTCTCGAACCTAAGAAACGACCAGTAAAAAAATTAGAAATACCCCAAAAAGTCGATAACGAAAATACAACAGACATGGCGCTAGGTACAAATCAGTCACTCACTTACGTATCCTCAAGGGAAGCTATCGAAATGGTCCCGGATTTTGACGGGAAAGGTAGCTCCTTCTCAGATTTTGTAGCCGGATTCGAAGACGCATTGGCGTCGCTTCCGCCCGGATCCGAAGCACGGTTTGTGAGAGTAATTCGAAACAAACTAAAGGGTCAGGCTAAAAAGGTCATCCGGTCATCCACGTTCGAAACAGTAGAATCTCTGTTGCAATTCTTAAAGAAACTACATGCTCCAAACAAAACTGAGGTGCAACTGTTGGGATAACTCAGTCACATTTTTCAAGGAACCGGTGAAACCGTGATAGATTTTTCCACTTCAAATAGGGATAAAGCTAGAGAAATACTCGACGCTCAACCAGCATCCCAAAACGGCACGGAAAGTGCCGCTCACAGAAAAACATTAGACGGCTATTTCCTCTCGTGTTTCAAACGCGGGATAAGACTGGAGATAGAACAGCGTCTCCCTCGGTGCGACCATATCTCGACCGCTATAGATCATGCGATCGAAATCGAACGCGACCTCGAAGCCTGTAAGGAGGTTCTCTCGTCCTCTATTAGATCCGTTCCAAACAAATCGGTAAAAACCTGTAACATCTGTAAAAAGGACGATCATTCGAGCGAAGCTTGCCGATTTGCGGCAATCACATGCCAAAAATGCAACAGTAAAGGTCACAAAGCCGATGAATGTGGAAATAGTCAAATCGCTCAAAAATCTGTCACGTGTCAAATTTGCGATAAACCCGGTCACATCGCGAAAAATTGCTACGTTAACCAAAAATCTTCAAATTTTTCTGGCAATCAACCACACCGCTCGCCCGGTCTTCAATGCCAACTCTGTTACAAACAGGGTCATACCGCGGATCGATGTTTTAAATTTCGAAACAATCCCCCCAATTCTAATCCGCGAACCTGTCGGTATTGCAAAAAGGTCGGGCACACATCCGAAAACTGTCGTGCTCGCGATTATAATAATTTGCGTAATCAGTCGGGAAACGGGCCGAGTGCCCCTCGGACAGACGCGCCGAGCGGCCCGCCCACTCAAACGCGTCAAGCGAACGCCGTCTCTCTCCGAGAGCCGAACGAAACTATCCGACCTACGCAATAAAGTCGGAAAATTTCAACACATTGCCCTCGGTGTGTATCGGAGTATTACCGGAAAAAGGGGCAATTTCGATGCTTTTAGATAGCGGTGCCATCCCCAATTTGATAAAAAAGGCATATACAAAAAATATGGTAGACATTAACGAAGAAGATGTCATTAAATTAACAGGCATTTCCGAATTACCGGTCTTTGGACTAGGGAGCGTGCTACTTTGCGTATTCGACTCCGAATCGCTATTTCACATTATACCAGACAATGTGCCGCTTCCCTACCCCGGTCTGCTGGGGTCTACATATTTTTATGAAACCAAGTCCAATAGCAATTACCGAACGGAATGTCTCGAGTGTGGGGATAATTCATGGCCTATCGAAAAAAGAACCGAACCCGACGAGATAATAGAAATCCCCGCACGTTCGGAAACTCCCTTCTTCGTGAAGGTAAAAGACAGCACAATAAAAGAGGGATACCTCTCGCCTTTGAAAATCCGTCAAGGTATATACGCCGGCGATTGCCTGGTGACAAACATCGACGGAAAGGCTCATTTGAAGGTTTATAATACCACAAATGATGCTGTCAAACTGATCGTTCCAGTTGTGGAGCTGCAGGAATTCGACGCTATCGAAGACCTGTCAGAAAACACTCCCAGTTCAGACTGTACGACAGTTTCAAATTCTCGTTCAATCCCTCGTGACCCTAATTTAAGCGTAAATTGCACGATAATTGCGCCCATCCAGGGCCCGAAAGTGGCCAATTCTAAAATTTCGATGACAAATGTCGAATCAAATAATAAGTCTTGTAGCGAGGAAAGAACGAGAATCAACATCAATCAAAAGAAAAATTTCAGTCAAATTCCGAGTCAAAAATCAAGGGCAGATAAAAATAAAAACGCGAAAAACTCAAAAATGAAATCGATCGAAAATTCAAAAATCGAGGTTAATCGTAACGAACCGTTAAACGATGTAATAAATCGCCACAAAAGTAAAAAATCGAGTCAAAACGTGATCTGCGTTCCTGCCTCTGAATCAACATCGCATATAAAGAAAAATAATTCAGAGCGCTCCAAAATAATAAAAAGTCTCTTGCGACTCGATCACGTGGCAAAAATCGAATTAGAACACGTCAAAAAAATAATCGAACAATATTCAGACAGATTCCATGTAAAGGGCGAACCTCTAGAAGCCACACATGTGCTTCGACATAAGATTCCAACGGTCGACGACCTACCGCTAAACACTAAACAGTATCGGTTCCCCCAAGCGCTCAAGGGCGAAGTCCAGCGTCAAGTGGACGAGCTACTAGAAACAAGAGTCATAAGCCATTCGGAATCTCCAAACAACAGTCCCGTCTCGATAGTCCCGAAAAAACCAGACTCCAACGGTAACAAACCATGGCGAATGGTAATTGACTTTCGTGCTTTGAACGAAAAAACAATCGGTGATTCATATCCGCTACCCAATATCACAGATATTCTGGATCAGTTGGGACGCGCGAATTATTTTTCAGTGTTCGATTTAGCATCCGGGTTCCACCAGATCGAAATGAATCATGAAGATAAACCGAAAACCGCTTTCTCTACCCCACATGGGCACTACGAATTTTCAAGAATGCCATTCGGGCTTAAAAATGCCCCGGAAACCTTCCAGCGCTTAATGGATATCGTATTGAGTGGACTCCAAGGAGTATCCCTCTTTGTTTATCTCGACGATATCGTAGTGTATGCCAGGGACCTAGAGGAGCACGGTAAAAAGATTCACGAACTGATGGAACGATTGCGCAAAGCCAATCTCCAACTACAACCAGATAAATGCGAATTTCTTCGACCAGAAGTCAGGTACCTAGGGCGCATAATCGGTAAAGACGGACTTAAACCAGACCCGAGCAAACTCTCAGCCGTCAAAGATTTCCCTGTATTCAAAAATGTAAAAAATCTTCGCCAATTTTTGGGCCTAACCGGTTATTATCGTAGGTTTATCAAAGAGTTCTCCAAAATCGCTAAACCGTTAACTCGCCTCTTAGAGGACAAGGTCGACTTCAAATGGACTGACGAAGAGCAAAAAGCTTTCGATATTCTGAGGGATAAATTATGTGAAACTCCTATTCTCCAATACCCCGATTTCGAAAAACCGTTTATTATAACAACGGATGCTTCTGGCTACGCCTTAGGCGGAGTCTTATCACAAGGAGAAATAGGAAAAGACAAACCGATAGCTTATACGTCGTGCGTACTGCACGGAACGTCCCTTCGGTACGACACGTACGAAAAAGAAGCAATGGCAATTATTCATAGCGTAAAAGCCTTCCGACCGTACATCTATGGTAGGAAATTCACACTTGTAACGGATCACAAACCTTTGGTTTGGTTCAGGACCGCCAAAGACGCGAACGCACGCGTTCTCAAATGGCGACTCAAGCTGTCCGAATACGATTACGATGTCGTATACAAACCGGGCACACTAAATTCAAACACCGACGCATTGTCGCGTAATCCAATCGAATAACCTGAAGAATCCAAAATAGCCGGCCATTGCGATCACAAAAAAATAAAAAACTTCAAAAAACGCACCACAGCAGATAACTCGTTCAAAAACGAAATCCAGTAGTAGTGAAGAAGAAGGTGATACTCCCATTCAAATCACGACACGGGTCGAAGTCCATCCATTTCCGGAATCAAAAAAAAATAAATGCAGTCACCCGTGCTCAGGCAAGGGAGACTGTACTATCCGATCCGGATGCAATAATACAAGCAAACGAAACGCTCGGTGACGTTAGTGCGTCAAGTGCCGACGCGCCTGCTCTCGAGAAGGCCGACGCACGCCCCGCGTCTCAGCATCGCACACGACGACGTCGCAAGGCCGTGAACTACGAGGAGAGTAGTGACGATGAGACGGAGGCCGAGGTAATAAGACCCGTACGCGTCACCCGACCTAAGAAGGCCGTCGGCCCAAAAACATTCAATGACCCGAACCAGCGCAAAGCACCTCCTATCTCTCGCTCCAAAACCTCCATCGATCCTAATTCCGATAATTCAAGAAATTCAGACTTCAGCTCTCTCAATTCAGAACTTTCTGAAGACGAGATCCTTCCAACAGAGGAAAAGAAAATATCAGAATTCAAAATTGCAAATTGCATCAATATCAAAGAATTGTTCCACTTTTGCAACGTCAATCCGGTTTATTTCACCGACTCAACGGGTAAGCCGTATGACCCTGGAGGACACAAGGGTGTCCCAAAACCCGATTTCAATCCTGATTAATAAATAATAATTAACCTGTTTTTCGGATGGCCGTTATCAACCTACTCTGTAACGTCTAACGAAATTACCTTCGCACTTGCAACCAGAGAAACAAATCAAAATATAACTTACAGTATCCAGCACAGAACACTGGAAATTATTCATATTCAAAACACGTCAAACTGTTTCGCAATTCAACACAAATTTGCAGTCGCGAACCTAGATAGAATCACCTACATGAATTCGAAATTCATACACGTAGTTATTATATTACATTAGAAAATGATTATATTACGATATGCATACGCAACAGCGTAGCAAAAGGCGCCAAATGCTCCAAAACAATTTGTTATTAGCGATCCAAGCCTCGGACGTATTGTATACAAAATAAAGAAAGAGCCGAGTTACAATTCGGCTATATATAGCCACACTTGCTGGCGAAAGAGTACACATTATTCATCGTATGACAAAACAAGAAAATCTCATCAGGTTAAAAAAATTTTACGATTAATTTCCTGTCACTCGTGGGAACGAAAAATATCTCCTTACTCCTCGAACTCACATATAACCAATTACCAAAAGAGAAACTCAAACAACCTGCAATTCCTTACTTCCCCTATATTACCTTTTCGGAGACACTTGGTACAAGTTCATCCCTGTTCTGGTCGAAGCCACACCACCTGCAATCACGGAATCGACGACGAAGTCTACTTGACGATACATCAAGCCAACATCATCAGCATCCTGTGCGATGTACTCCAAAGAAGATACCGACAACGTACGAGAACGCGTAATGTTTCCCGTAGGGAAACCCGTTGTCGTAAACAACACGGCATGGCATCAGTGGTCAGAACACTGTCAATCAAGAGGACAAGTTCTTAAATCTTCTGGATAAGAACAATCTCTAACACCAAGTGGACTCCATCTGGAATCACACCTGGGAAAATTCATTCAATTCGGTACAGCAACCGCTGATTTCACCCGAACCTCACTCGTCGTGCGAGCGATCAAGGTCCTCGTAGATACGGCGATCCATGCATACAGCCTACACCCTGTGGAGGGCTGGTCAAGTTGTCTCGTCGGTGCAGTATGGGACTCGGTTACGTACCTCCTCATGCACCTCGCTAAGCAACCCAAGAAGAAAACGTCAACGGATGCAGTGAGTGGTCAAGGACTTCATCAACGCGTATCGACCTCTCCAGCTGAACCAGAGGGCCAATATCAACGCTGCAACACATGATCTGTACCCTGCCATCTCCGATCATCCAGAAAACAACCAATCATCTAAACCTCGTTCCTTCTCTTAAATTCGCACGAGGAGATTTAAGATAATTCTGATCAAGCTAATAATGTTTTTGTCATCGTTCTTTTAACCTTGTCAATTAAGAGATAGGGTAAAATAAGTACCGACACCGCAACCGTTTAAGAATAGGCCGATGACGATATTGAGATAACCTTCAGAACATTCATAATAATTGAGCGGGACGCTCAATCTGAAACCGGGGAGGTGTTACATCCTAGCGAATGTGCCTTCTCTCGGTTATTCCCAATATCCTCATTCGCCCTTATAAGCTTATTATTAAATGTATAAATCTAAGAATAAGACGAATAACAGCGTAAAAAGGAACGTGCGTACGTTTCGCACGCATATTCAAATAACAGCGATATATACACGATAGCCGCACCACCACAGTCATCGACTTTTCCTATCCCATTGGCTGTCAACAAGAACACGTTCTCAGGCGCATATTCCAAGAAGAGCTGTCGAACGAGAAATCAACCAACAGCTCCATCAAAAGACTCCAGAAATCCTACGCCGTCCCATCCGCATGGTGACCAAGAGAAGCCTCGACCCTAGATTATTTAAACATAACATAGACTAGACGGCTCCGCCGAACTTATAACTCCGACTAAATAATAAGACATCCGGTCTCGCAGCGTAGTCCGATATACAAACTTCTCGATATGAGAAGTCACCAGAGCCATAAATTGACAACACAAACCATACGAATGTTTAGGTCTCACATATCGAACTTTGTGCTCCACGCGTTTTTCGCCGAAACACGGGACAAAGGTCTCCTACCTTCCACGCGTGCAAATTCTATGTAAGGAATGATCGAGATCAATTCTGCGAATCATGAATATCGCGACCAATCACGCTAAACCTTAAAGTTCCTTCTCCCACAATTTATCCCCTCCTAATTTTCATATCAAGAAAGACTTCCTTCCTGAAGTCATTCTTCCAACAGTTTCCACCGCGTTCAGATCAAGTCTTCCAACTGTTTCCACCGCGTTCAGATCAAGTCTTCCAACAGTTTCCACCGCGTTCAGATCAAGTCTTCCAACAGTTTCCACCGCGTTCAGATCAAGTCTTCCAACAGTTTCCACCGCGTTCAGATCTCAGTCTCGCAAAATCTTCCATCAAATTAACTTTACTTCTTAATCTTGTTCTGACAGAATTCGAAGTGTAGAACCGGTATCATAGAGTTTCTAATATTATACATCTTCGGGTTTTGACCGAAGTGCGTATAAACAATTAGTCGACTCTCGCGACCTCGAGTCTATAAAATAGTTCAAGTGCTGTTTACTACGCGGATATACATAAACACTCTCAGCGCCCCAAAAGTCTGGTGCTGGTGACCGCTTTCCGAACGCTAAGCGTGGCGTCCATCAACGAGACCCTTATCTGCGAGCGACAACTGATACTCTTGCGAGCGAGCGTACCTACACACTGATCCACTCACGAACACAGCGACCAATGTAAGCGACAAATCTCATTTTTATGTTAATCCGATTGTTCTCCCGGCTTCACCGTTATTTCCATTGTCAATTTTTCTGTTAAAGCAACTTTATTCATCCGATCACTTATTTGTAATAAACCTTTAGTTAAGTTTGTACAAATTCGTCAGATAATTTCTAAATGCCAATCACTTCCATGTCTTCCTGCATGACTTCCTAATTTCTAACTCATTCAAAGCACTACCCCTTTTTACCCTCATCCCGTGCTATTGCGCTTGTCGTAGGCAAAAAAGTCGGTTTACTGACGATAGTTGAAAGTGACAACGTCATAAGAAAATACTGATGGAATGGTTTCATTTTTCAAAAGAAAATTTTAATTTTATTTGTTTGATAGATATTTTGTTTGGATATAGAGAAGGAGGTAAATGGAAATCACAATTGAATTGATCAAGTTACATTTATTTGTACGCATAAATACAATTATGTCAATTTTTATTTATTTTTTTTACAATGTACATATTTTTTACAAGTATGAATGTGCTTTGAGCAATTGTTTTACAACTTTTATTTTTTCATAAAATTCTTCGTTCAGAAAATCATTTTAAATTTACAAAATACTTGAATAAAATTTATTGTTCAAATTTCTAATCGACTGTTAAAATTTAATTTTTGATTTTATTATTTTATAATAATAAATTTTGTATTGACATTATTTCTTTCAGCAAGTGAACTGAATAAAAGTTGTTGTTCAATTAGTTACTTAATTATTTTTGCAAATTTAATTGTAATTTGTTGTAAAAAAGTAATAATTTTGAATAATTTACTATAAGAATAAACTGTGATTAAATTATTGTTTATAAATCTTAAATTTAAAATTAAAAAATTGGAAACATCATTAAAATTTTTGTAACTCTAGCTTTTAAAAAGCCCGCCGCAATGTGTTTGATATAGGAGAAAATTGTTCCCTTTGACGGCTGGCTGATCCAACCTGTCATTTCAGACACGTTGTTATGATATGTGGAAGATTTAACATTTATGTTTTAATTTTTTGAAATCATAGCTACGCTCGATAATTATTTCGATCGAATAGTAAAGCAATTGATTTTTACTCATCGTGAAATAGTTCTGTTAACTTATTGTTATAGTTTTGTCAATTATAGCATAACCTACAATCGCTGCACTAGCGGACCGATGCTATTTATTTTAATGATAAAAGCACGAATGTTCGACAATATATCACTGAACATATATTTAATATCGAAAAAATCATTACCTTTATCGCCGCAATTATCGTTGCTATAAACAATTGACACCGGATTCCCTTTTCACTGCACTTCATACTTGAAGAAAACATGTACATGTATTATTGTATAGCAGCTGTCCACGCGGACGCATCGCTCATGGCCTCTGCACACTGCGCGCGATGGGCGACAAGCGATGAGCGATATCCAATGAGAGCTCGAGTATGACGGAAATGCTCTATGAGAGTGACGTTGCCATTGGACATCGCTGATCGCTCGTCGCTCGTCGCTCGCAGTGTGCAGAGGCCATCACTCAAGTAGGAGAGAGACAGATGTCGAACGCTGCCGAACGCTGCCGAACGCGGAGGCCGATTGTGCCTCTTTGTCGCTCGTTCCGCGCTCTCGCTTGCACTTCAAGCCTTAAATGGAACGCCTCAGAGCGAGGTAACGCCGCATGAGTCATGTTTTTTCGTGCGTGCAGCCGGCTCCATCGAATTATAAGACGTTGTCACGTCAAAAAGGAGGGAATCAAAAAATATATGCCCACGTCCCTTCAGGACGTGACAACACTCACCATTGACAGAACAAAAAAAAATTTAATCGTAAAACATCATGAGCAGTTTTCCTATTTTCAGAATAATGTTCTTTCAATGAGCGTGTTTCACGCATAAACAATTCGCCCCATACAAAAAGAAAATAATAATTAAAAAAAAAACAGAAAAGCACTGAGCGCGGGGAACGATCCCGCGCCGCTAAGCTAGGAACGCTACCAACGGGACCATCTTTAATGTACGTGATTTGTGATTTGAAATTTGAAATTTGTGAAAATTTAATGTACGTGATTGATTTAAAAGAAATTTTAATAAAGTATCGAATGACTGTGTCACGTCCTGAGGGGACATGAGCATATATGTTGTTGTTTTCCTCTTTTGAGCCTACGCCTGGCGCAATAGCTCGGGACGAGGATCAAGGGGAAGTGCTATGGATGGCTCACAACAGTGCGTCTAACCTAGAAAAAACACTCAAAATGTCAACCGAAGAGGAAGGAAAAGTGAACCGTTCACCGATATCTCCGTCATCCACGTCGTACTCACAGGCTGCAAGCCAGAGTCAGCATCCATCGAGAGAGCAAGCTATAGTCATCGATGCAATGCAAGGAGTCTCAATTAGTGAGTATATGCTATGCATAGGAAACGCCGTTGGTCCGAGAAACTTGATTGCCATCTCGAGAATATCTGGCAACCGTGTGTGTGTCTTCCTTTCGACCACCGCGCTTGTTGATAAACTGTCCTCTACCGAGACACCTCTCTCGATCGGCGACCGTTTACTCAGTATCAAACCTCTAGTCTCGCAATCGAAGAGAATTGTTTTGTCTGGCGTCTGTCCTTCTCTGCCGCATGCCATGGTCGAGAAGAAACTCGCTGAACTTGGTATCAAAACGACGTCCTCTTTAACGTTCATCAAAGCAGGCTCGACTAATCCGGATTACGCGCACGTCATCAGCCATCGCCGACAAGTATACATCGATCAGTCCGATGCTGTTAAACTTCCGGAAAATATGAGCGTTAATTATGGAGGGAAAGACTTTTTCATTTTCGTGTCTCCGGATAACCCCGCATGCTACAGATGTAAAAAGCCAGGTCATTTCGCAAGAAACTGTCCAAACAATGTCATCGATCGCGAGACTGCGGCAGACGTAATGGAAATAAATGATGAATCTCAGACCGAACAACGCGATGAGGCCTACAGTGATACCGGGGCACCGAACTTGAGTAACACACGCGGATACCCCGCATTACGGAACAAAACTGGCTCTCGTGCGTCCGAGCACTCTCAACTGAGAGATCTATCGCCGCCGAAGCGCCCGCGTAAATCACAGCAGGACGCAACCACCGTCCCCGCCACGTCTACTGAGACAATTGTCGACGACGATGGTTTCATTCTGCCGAAGACAAAAAAAAGTAAAACTACTCGTGCGTATCGTAAAAAGCATCAAGAAGACTTCATACGCAGACACTCTACCAGGCTAGCAGAGAGCATCGATAAATCTCCGGTAGCTTACCAATGGAGCTACGAGGAATTTGTTAAAATTCTGATGAACTGGCAAGAAGAGTTCGATACCGCGTCAATAGGCCACCTGTACACGGAGGATTTGGCAAAACTGTCGAATTTTCTCAGTAAATGCTACATCTTTATAGACGACAAGTCACTTAAGACACATATAACCAAGCTCAAGAACCGTCTAAACCCGGAATACGAGTCGGATTCTTCTCGATCCTCAACCTGATTACCATACGATGGATAACTCGCCAGAGCATCAACAACAGAAACTGATCAATAAGGACATCAAAGTTATGTTTTGGAATGTCAGAGGGCTACAGAGTCACCTCCAAGATCTCGAGGTCGCTTCCACGGAAGTGGACATCATGCTCTGCGTAGAAACAAAACTAGACCCGCAAGACTTACGCCAATACAAATTCTCAGGATTCGACACGATTAGAAGAGATAAACAGTCTAACAAGGGAGGCATTGCAGTCATAGCGAAGAAAAACCTGGCAATTAGGTTTCACGATAACCTCCCAGTATCCCATCCGTCTATTGAGATCCATGGGTTTGAAATTACCAACACTACGCCGGCGCTTAATATTTTCGTCTGCTATCGTACGCCTGGAGAAACGCTGCACATGGATTATTGGAAGGAGATTGCTTCACTCTCGACTCAATGGAACAACTTCGTGCTGGTTGGTGATTTCAACGCACACCATATTTCGTGGAACTGCGAAAAGTGTGAACCCAACGGAGAAAAGCTTTACGAGTGCATCCAGTCATCGAACTTGTTCCTACATAATACTGGTACCTTCACTCGCCTCGACGTACAGACACAAAAAAAATCAAACATCGATCTTCTCTTCACGACTCCTGACATTTGTGATATCACAACTGTGGAGGCTCTCGACGAGACCTGGGGTTCTGACCACTTTCCACTCATCTTCCACGTCGGAGTACAGAGGACCACATATCGTCGCAAGTCTTTTAAAATCTCATCTGTTCAAACTGATTGGGCAGAACTCAGCCAATTATTCCACAACTCCTTTGCTCTGTTCTTCAGCCCTTCGTACGTCAACCTTAAGCCCGCAGAAAAGTATGATTATTTCATTGAAGTCATCAAATCAAATGTTGCGAAATGTACACCCGAAAGGAAAACAGTGTCAGATAGAGTCCACCGGAATCCAGTTAGGTGGTGGGACGAAGAATGTGCTAGGGTTAAAAGACTTAGGAGGGCCGCGTATAAAAAATGGCAATGTACAAAAAATCTAATCGACCTTATAGCTTATAAAAAGTCAGTTGCTATTGCCAGGAAGACATTTAAAATGAAAAAGAAGCGCAACTTTATTGACTTTGCTTCTAGCCTTGATGCGAGAGCTAATATCACCCATGTCTGGAATACTTGCAAAATACTCAAAAAGGCTTGGGTCAATACCAAACCCCGAGATCTCAGGAATAACAAAGATATTCTCGAGGATACGATGAAGTCTATTAACAAAATAGCCTCACCTGGCTGTGCAACGAAACCAGTCGACCATGTCTTGGCCGAAAACGATTCATTGCTTAACCAGAGGTTCGACTTCACAGAATTCAATACCGCTCTTAACTCCAGAAACAGCTATTCCTCCCCAGGCATGGATGGTATTAACTATGAGCTCGTCAAGAGACTTTCCATCAACTTGAAACTAATACTGTTAGATATTTTTAACGAAATGTACGCATTGACAGACTTCCCCTCGGTATGGAACCATGCATACATACACTTTGTTCCAAAGCCAAATAATAACGGTGTAAGGCCTATTTCCCTTACGTCGTGTGTTGGTAAATTGTTCGAAACTATGCTCAAAAACCGTCTTCAATGGTGGGTTGAATCTGAGCAGTTGCTACCGAGCTGCCAAACTGGATTTCGAGCGGGACTATCATGCGCAGATAATTTGAGTAACTTAATTCTTCAGGTGGAGGACAGTTTCAGGGATAAAGAACACACGGTTGTAGCTTTCCTCGACGTTCAGGGCGCGTTCGACAATGTGAACAGCGAGATTCTAACAGAAAAGCTAGCTCAAATTAGATGCCCGTCAAAAATCTTGGAATATGTCAAATTCTCTACGCGTGAAAGATACATCCATTGCGAAGCATTAGGCGACTGCACCAGAATTGTTTCTAAGGGGTTACCACAAGGTGGAGTGCTCTCACCTCTCCTCTATACTCTCTACACTAGTCATATCGCAGATAACATTGATAACAGAGTTGTAGTTTCTATGTTCGCCGACGACATCGCACTATACACTCGCCTAACACAATCTCAGCAAAATCTTGATCTCTTGGAGAATGCTGTAGCGACGATCTCTAGTAAATTAGACCAGATCGGCCTAGCATTAGCACCTGAGAAGACTGTGCTTCTCCGGTTTAGCAAAAAGGGCTCTAACCCTGACCATACCAGAATCACTGTGGGTGCGCATGAAATAACCTCCGTTCCGACTGCTAAATTCCTAGGAATTCACTTCGACCAAAAGCTAAGTTTCAAATACCATATTAGCAAAGTACAAGAAAGGTGCCTTAAGTCGATGAATATTATTAAGTTTTTGCGCCGTACTTGGTGGGGATCCGACCCAGAAACCCTAGTTATTCTATATAAAAGTTTTGTAAGATCAGTTATTGATTATGGACTATACACTTACTTCCCTAGTACTAAGCAGCTACGTTCGAAACTCGAATCAATACAATTCTCGGCGATCAGACTGGCCCTTGGATACAGGCGCTCGACCCCCACGAATGTGCTAATCGGAGAATCGAAGCTTACGCTCATTGAAGATAGAGCCAAATTTTTGTGTGAGGCCTACCTATCGAAAGCAATTTCGAACCACTCGACACAAATCTCACAGACTGTAAAGTACTTGCTAAAAACGAAAAACATTCCAACGCGAAAGCAAGAAAGGCTCATAACCAAATGTTCGAGGGTTATCCTGCCCTTGTATCCAACAATATTCAGCAACCAACGCTATAGTGTATTCGAGCATAACTACCCAGTTTCAACTATGTCAATAGACTTCGACTTGGAGGCTGGACTCAAGGCCCAATCCGCTCGCAATGCTAATGACACGATCGTCACAGAAGTCATCAATCGAAACTCAGATAAATTATGTATTTACACGGACGGAAGTAAGGACCCAGGCTCTGAACACGTGGGCGCAGTTTGTTACTGCCCTTATTTAGACTACAGAAAATCAGTTCAACTGTATAAAGACGCCTCGGTCTTTACTGCCGAATGCGTCGCTCTCAAGCTTGCTGTTGATCTTGCCTCTCAGCACAAGGAACACAGCTTTCTTATTCTCTCCGACTCCTACAGCTCGTTACAGAGCCTAAAATCTTCAAAACTATTGGCAAGAACTAACCCTTACACTCTATCCGTTAAAGAAAAATACTGGGAATATAATAATGATAACAGTCACAATAGCAAAATTCTGTTTTACTGGATTCCGGCTCACAAAGGGATCGAAGGGAATGAGGAGGCAGATAGTCTCGCTAAGAATGCTATCGAATTAGAGGAACACGAGTATCGTATTCCTTACTCAGACCTAAGATCGATGTTTAAGGCCGAAGAAAAACGCAACACTGTTATAGAAATTAAGAAACAGGCTGAAGTGAAAGGCAGGGAGTACTTTCGAAACTACTACAACGAGTCCTGCCACCCATGGTACAGAGGGTCGAAATTTCCCCGTGAGCTTATTTCTTGGGTTAATCGTGTTAGAGCTAACCACTACCACCTTAACGCTTCCCTATCCCGCATAGGCATAGTCGACGATCCTAGTTGCACCTGTGGCCCTGCCAATGAGGACATAGATCACGTCCTCTGGCACTGCGAAAAGTACATTGAACAAAGAACTGCTATGATAGAAAAACTAAATTTGCGAGGCTATCGTGCACCTCTCTCCACGATCTCATTTATGACGGCGACTGATCGGATTGCGCTCACTATCATCCATAAGTTCATCACTGAATGTAAATTAAAAATTTTAAAAATTGTTATTGCTATTTGTATCTCTGTAAATGTTACCGACAGTGTAAATAAACCCAACACACGGTTTCTACACTTTAAACAATAAAAAAAAAAAAAAAAAAGTGCTATGGAGACATCAGAGATACAGATTTTGGACAAAACTAGGATAAGGGACAAATTCAGTAAACTCGTTTTAACTGTATTCTGATTTTATTATAATTAAGAGATCGAACCAAGAAGTCCGTCGGAACGATGGGAATAATATAGAGTAAAACAAGTATCGCTTACATTAGGTGATAGTGCGTGGTGCTTGTGCTCGCTCGCTCGCTGTTTATGTTTTGTCTCCGCTCGTGAATTCGAGGCCCAAGCTGCAGCCTCGTGTTGGTGTGATTGTTCGTGTACGAGACGGTCGAAAGTACATGTGTGTTCTTACAACTACGCGATAACGGGATACGATGTCTAAAGCATATGATCGCGATACACAGTTAAGGGTGAAGAATAACTCGGATATATTTCTGAATATTTCGATATTAATATTTATAAGTTCGCAAAAGGAATAGGTGTGATACGCGTAAGTTGTTCGCGAATAGGTAGTTAATTATTCTTTTCATGAAGCAAGGTTGCCGGAAGACTAAGTTCTGAATTTAATGAAGATTGCCGAGAAACTTGGATTGAGACTTGTTATAAGAACTTGAGCCGATGGTAGTTGACGGGAGACTGAATTGCAGGAGGAATCTTTTGAGAAGTGCAATTTTAGGAGGGGATGACTTATGGGAGAAAATACCTTAAGGAGGGGATGATTCGATTGATGCATTTCTTTCTGGATTGGTCAGTGAAGTATGGCGTAATTCGCGATTGGTTGCAAGGCGGTGCATTTTCGCATACATATATTAATTCGTAGAATCGGTCTTATATGCATCTTATATGATAGAGGTTGCAAGGTAGTAGACCTTTGTTCCGCAATTCGGCGAAATGGCATATGATGCGTAGAGGTTGATAGATATGCCAGAGCCGGGTCTGGTAACCTTATGCATTTGACACTCTTTGTCTCGGATAATTTTATCGAGCGTTCAAGAAGACCGGATGTTGAGTCGTCTTGGTCGCATGTTGTTACGCCGCTAAATGATGAGCAGCACGGATTTATTTATGCAAGATATAGGTTCACATGTCACCCTAGTGGTGCTTCAACTTCCTTTTGCGTGTTTGGCTTTTGGAAAGATACAGAGTTAAGGTATCGCGGCTTAGAAAGAGATAGAAGTTATATGTTAAAATTATTGCGGCTGTGATTTGGATATGCGTGCGAAACGTACGCACGTTCCTGTTACGCTGTTATTCGTCTTATTCTTAGATTTATATATTTAATAATAAGCTTATAAGGGCAAATGAGGATATTGGGAATAACCAAGAGAAGGCACATTCGCTAGGATGTAACAGACTGTGATGATTACCTATTGAGTTTAAGATTTAACAAATGTTCTTCCATAATAAACAAAAACTCGAAAATTACATTACTCAGTTACATATTTAGTTGTGTGATCACGGAGAGTTCGAGAGAAACTGAGTGGTGTCTTAATTTCGTGAAGCTTATTAGAGTCTTTATTTTGCGAATCGGGCGAGAAAGATCCTTTAGGCAGTGACATATCAAGAGAAATAAAATTGGTGCGTCATATTAAGAGTATTTAAAATTAACTTAGTGTCAATAATTTTAAAATCGTTATGTCAAGTAAAGTATTGTAAAATATTTTAATAGTTATATAATAGAGTTATAGATCGAGCTTAGTTTTTGTATGTCAGTTCTAAAATTTATGACGTTGGAGTGTGCCTTACTTTGGATCATTTCTACAATTAGTCTTTTTTGAGCCAATTTTCATTGTTCAAAATGTTTACATTGTCGAATTGAAAGGTATGTTTTTGTTCTATTGCATGTTGTGCTAAGGCTGTGTGTATTGTGGTAGTATGTTTTAGGCTATTTTTATGTTCTTTTATTCTGGTTTCAAGGTATCTTTTGGTTTGGCCGGTGTATGTGGCATTGCAATCCTTACAATCGATTTTGTAAACTATGTTGGATTTTTGGTTGTTATTTATTTTGTCTTTGGTGGAGCCAGTAATCGATGAAATGTTGTGTTTATTGTTTGTGACTAATGTTATGTTGTATTGTTGAAAAAGACGAATTACTTGATGATGGATGTTTTTTTTGTGTAAGGAACATTTATTAGTCTGGAAGAATCAAAATTGTTGTTATTCTTTTTTTGATTGTTAATTGTGGAAAGCCGATGTTTTATTATTTCTTCTGTGAAAGAGATCGGATAGCAATTTTGTGTCATCGTGTTACTAATAAGTTTGAGGTTTTCTTTTTGAAATGGAGGATGAGATAATTTTATTGCTCTGTCAACTAGCATGTAAATTATGGCTTTTTTGGGAAAGTGGGTGGTGTGAAAAGAAATTTATGAATCTGCCTGACCAGGTTGGTTTCGTATACCAATTTGTGGTAATTGAATTTTGTTTATGGATTAAAAGTATATAAAGAAACGGGATTTTTTTATCTACTTCATTTTCTGATATAAATTGTAATTTTGAGTTATATGAGTTAAAAATCTTTTTGGTGGATTCATTTTTGTCTGTTGGTGGAGCAATAATAATATCATCAACATATCTTTTATATAGTGGTAACGAAAATTTTTATTTTTCCAGACAATTTGTTTCAAGATCAATCATGACGATGTTAGATAGTATTGGAGCCAGAGGTGAGCCCATTGGTAACCCTGAGATTTGTTGGTAAATTTTATTTTGAAATGTAAAGAAAGTTGAGAACATGATGTATTCTATGGCTTTAATTATTTCGTTTAAAGGAAATGTTTTTGATAATAGATTTGACTTTTTTGAAGGCTTTGAATAACAAGTTTTAATGGGATGTGAAACAACATCAAACGAGACCAATTTGTAGTTGAGTGGAATCGAGATGTTAGAAAGTGAATGTTTTAGGTGGAAACTATCTTTGACGTGTGAATTAGTCGTATTGATTAATTTAGAAAGTTTAGAGTGTATAAATTCAGCTAGTTTATGTGTTGGACTATTTATTGTCAATGCTTTTTTGTAGAGTGTTGATGGGATTTCTATTTGTTAATTTGTAAGTTGAGGAATCTGCGAGTAAATTATGAGTTTTTGTAATGTAATCTGATTTGTTAAGAATGACTGTTGAATTTCCTTTGTCAGCTCGTGTAACTAAAAGTTGAGGGTTGTTTTTAAAGAATGAGGACGTGTGTTTTATAAATTGATTAGTGTTGGAAAATGATGTTGGAATATTTATTTTGCTTAAGATTTTAGTGAATCTGGTTCTAATTTCGATTTGTCTAGGTTTGTCGAGTGAAAAATCTAATTTGGACTCAAGTTCGGAGATTGATTTGTGGATATGAGTTTTTATTTTTGAGAGTTTGAGGCAAGAAAAACAAAACTTTTTTCCTAGAGACAAGAATGTGAAAATGTGTAGCAGAATATCAATATTGGAGAGATTTATAAGCCATTCTTTCGTTTTACTTAATGTGATTGTCGAATTTATATTATTCAGAGGATCAGTGGAAAGATTATTATTTGTGTCCTGTTGTCTATTAGTAAGGGTTGAGTATAAGATGTTGTGATTTTGTGTTGTTTGATTTATGTTTTGATAATTTAGGTGATGTATATTGTTTTGGTTCAGATGTGTTTGTGATGATATTGTTCTTAAAAATTCGTCATGATTGAAAATGTGAAGATGTATGTTCTTGGTTCGTTGAAAGCTTGGTTTTGAAGTTTTTTTGGTTTTTTTTTTTCATATGAGAGTTTTCATATGAGAGCTATGAGAATTAATATAATAATACGAATATAAATATATTTCCGCTTACTTTTATGAATCATAATTTATTTGGCATAAGGTCGGGTGTGAGTAAAGCGTAAACAATATTTTAGAAGATAAATAAGTTGTAATTTAGATTAATTATTATATTTAAATTAATGTATAAACTGAATAAAATAAGCGATGAGAGTGTGCGATACATTTTTTTGTATACATTAATAACGCAGAGAATCAAGAGCTAAATAAGCATTGAAATCATCTAAACGCCTCGCTCGTGCCGTCGGGTGACGTCACGCGAGAGTCGTGCTCAGATTGCTTTTTCCCTCGAATCCTTCGTTTCGGCTTGGCCGCACATGAACGTGCTCAGCGTCCATGTGTTGGTGTAGCTGCCGAAGGCGCGGTCGGGAAACTTCGGTGGCGCTCGGCTCTTCCCGAAGACGTCCGAGCGTCGCTCGCTCACGGACACGCGCTACGAAGATTGTGTGATGGGCGCGCAAGAGACTAGAGAGCGGGTAACTTTTGCGCGCGATCTGGCTGCACTGCCTGTACGTCCTAAAATATTTGTTGCATGCCTCTGCTGCTTCCTCAGACAATTGTCCTGTAGGTAACAATGCATTTTTTATTATATCTCATCCGTGTACCAATAATTTGTGGAGTGTGGGTGTCATGGGTGCCATGGGTATAGGCTTATGTATAAACGAGCAGTTTCTTCTGCGTATTTTTCATACTTTTCTACATCTATAATGTATCCGCTCGAGATCGTTTCCAAAACGACTTTTAACCTATATATTAATTCGTGATCTATACCTGTAATGTTTGAGGTTAGTTTCGGATCCTCAAAGAATCTCCTGCTCGTGTCACCATCATTTGTATTTCCAAAGTTTTGTTTTCGGCATGTCAACTAATAAGCCAGTTTCATTGCGAAACCTGGTCTGTATTTCAATTTTTCTTTCTTTCTCCATTTGTTTTTCCTCGTCTGTTTTTCTCACCCGATACTTTTTTACGGGTAATTTGTATGCTAAATGCAGAATGCTTTCAAAAAGCTTATTCTCGCATGTAAAATAGAAAGGCCGAATTCAGTAGCATCCTTTGATATTTCCCTTTTGTCCTCCAAATCGTTAAACTCTTTTGAAGTTTTTCCACAAATGTAGCAACGACTTGTCGATGTTGTTCCAGTAGCTGCGTTGCAGACCTTTCCGTCAACCATTGTCATTACAAATTAGGAATGAACAAAAAACTTTTTTCCGTCAATATTAACCTCAGTCGCAGTTAAATTATTAATGAATTTTTTCACGTAATTGATCTCTTCATTGGTTATGTCAGTTGTCTCTCTGATGAAGCGAAATCGAATTGGACGACAAAATCGGGGAGATGAAGGTGTTGGATTTTCTCATAGCACCTTTTCATTGTCCTTGACACAAACTAGTTGCACAGGTACAAAGCAGCTTTGAAAAAGATTTGCATCCGAGTCAGCCTCATTATCAAGTTTTTGTTTGTATTGTGCTTGCTTGGTTCCGTCGCAGCCCCATTTACATATAAACTTCAAAGTGTTCCGCTCTTGCTCTTTTATTGTTGATAAGACCTCTTCCAAGAATTCCGATAAGCGCCGAACGGTAATATCGATTAATGGTTGCAGTTGGGTTGCGGCGCAGGTTCTCGTTACCATGCACGTTTCTGGGCGAGGATAACACACTTTTTTTGCTCCTTGAATTAAGCTATAACACGGAAAGAACTTCTTGTTCATTTTTCTTATAATTTCATACTGTCCTCGTGTTAAGTCTGCATCTATAAACATTTTTAATGCTTCCATGGGGGTTAGACGCGAATGTTTTCCACATTTAGAGGTATCGTAAGCTTTTTTGTATTTCGTTGCACGGGTCGGAGAGCTCGTAATATCTTTGAGTATGTTCGAAGCATCACGTTTTCCCAATTTATTCAATTCAATTTGAGCTGCGTGAAGTATAACACCGTCTTCTATATTAGAGCGGAGCTCTTCCGTCTTTCTTCTTTTGCTCCTTTCGCTGGATTCACCAAACGATTTACCAGGGCGACCTGGACGATTGGGTGTTGTGCTTGGAATTTCGAATGTACGTTCCAGCCAAAGATGGTTGTTTTTTTAAAAAACCTCTTCTTTTTTGTGAGCTTTAATCCATCTTTTCTTCACTTCCGATTTAAAATGTGCAAAATTGATTTTCAATTTATTTATCTGGTCTTCAGTAAGGTCATCACTAGTGAAAAGGTGCTCTCTCAAAAAATATAGTTTTTCTTCAAAATTGCGTAAATTTTCATTTTTCATAATATCGAACAAGGATTTACGAGTCACTAGCCTCACTCCAGAGGTACCCACTATACCTGGAACAAGTAAATATTGTTTTTTATACATAAATACTTCTTTCACAAATTTAGATTTTTTTGACCGTGAAATTCAAAGTACTGCGCTTTTGCGCGTCCGCGCTATTCCGCGGCTAATTTATTTACTATTCGTTACTTAACGATCTACAGTTTTCATATAAATTGCAAAAGTTGCCAGATCTAGACGGATACTAAAACAAACATCCTTCTAAACATAAATTTCTTAGAAAAATATCCTTATTTCAGGGATTATTTCTCGATGAATAAAAGTATATTAAACGAAAACAAATTTAATTAAATGTATTGTCACATACCTGTAGTCTCCGAATCCATTGCTATTTTGTACCAGGTAAACACAGAAAACTTCAGTTTAACTCACAAAGTAAATGCTTTCGCAAAATCGCCGAGAACAGACACGTACACAAGGTTCAATGATCAAGTTCCGACTAAATTTATTGGATAACGCGCAACGGGAGAAGGGTGGGGCGGCGGCCTATTGTTCGTTGGATTGTCCTCTGCCTCAGAAGGTCAATGTAGAAATTTTTTTTACTTTATTATTTTGACTTTTGCCCGCGTAGATAATTAAAATATCCGTATGTGCTTTGTCCTTGTGTCTTGGTGTTTACATTTTATTTTTTTAAAAGGAAACGAGTAAAGCTTTTTGAGTGCGTTTTCTTTTTAACATTTACAGAATGTTAAAAAATTATTTTTGAAAAAAAAAACCAAAATGGCAACCGTTGCAGCTCCGCGAGAACAGGTCCGCAAATCGCGGGAGGTAAATGCTGACATCACTGCCCCCTCTTTGTTGATCTGAAACCCAAATTCAAAGTATATTATCAATCTGTGACCTTTTGGTCATAGAATGACGGATGGGTTTTTCGTTTAGTACAAATTTCGGAAAATGGCGGCAATGAAAATCGAATTTTCGTGTTTTTTTTCGCATAAAAAGATAAATAATAAATGAAAAATGTATCTATCGAAAAAACGATCCGTCATTCCGTGAAGACATATTTTCTGAGTATGCTCTTCACATTTCAGGTCGATATGTTAATTACAGCGGCCAGGAGAATGTCAGCCATTTTTAAAAACGTGTATTCGAGAAAAACGCGTTTAAAGTTTTGTAATGTGTTTACACAAATGTGTTTATAATTACCGCTAATCGGCAATGCCTGGTCCATAGAGGCATCCCTCCTCTTCTTCTAGCTGCCCATGTTGAGCCGCTAACATCTCTCGCTAAATTTCAAGGACAAAGTCTCCGTTAATTCTTTCGGATCGTTTATGATTTCGTGCGGTAATACTATTTTTGTCGATGTGTGATCGAGTATGTTCATATCTGTAGACAAAAATGATAAATTACCTTGCGGTAGGAAATCGACGTATACGTTGTCTTATTTCGCCGACGGTTTCTTGTCTAAAACTAGGGGCGGTGATGGAACATTTTTCGTCCAAAGCCAGAGTCCTGCACCCGTAAGGGTCGCGTGCGCGGTTGGTTGTTTTCCGCGATGGATGAGAAGTGTTTCGCGCTCCGGTGCAACGTATAGCCACCTACCATGGCGTTCTAACCAAATAAAAAGAGTGCTATTTATCTGAGCAACTCTTTGGTCGCAATTCGCGTATTTATCTTTAGGTGCAATGTACAATGCTACCTCGCACGATGCGCAAGTATGAGCGGGACGCGCTGTTTGCTTTGGCCGGCAATAATAATGTGACGCTATAGCTTTACAATTTTCTAAATCATTTTTTGTTATGTGTAATCACGATTCTCTTGTCGCTTTGACCGCGACAAGGTCATTTTTTATTTCTACAAATTGGTAACTATGATTTTTTATTTTGGCAGGCAGAGGTTAGGCTTTGCTGATTTTATGTTCCTCAGTGCCAAACCGGTGCCATGGTCTAGTGGTTAGCGTGATCGCCATTAAACCAGCGGACCGAGAAGTCCTAGGTTCCAGTCGCGTACATTTCGTCGTGAAATGTTTTTCTTCGGCATTTCGCGGCGAAATAAAACTAGTTTTACGACTGTGGGGCGAACTCGATGACCGGCTGTATTGGTGTAGGTTTTCCGCAGTTTCCCTATACCCATGACAGAAATGTCATGATGAATATAATACAGATGGGGAAGTCGACTGCGGCCGCAAGAGGGCGGAACAGGGAGAAAGATGGAGAAAAAAGGAGTAAACAGTAGACATAAGAAACGGGCACAATGAGTGGAAAGAATAGGTAACAAACGCGAAAAGCGTGTACCTAAGGAAAAAACCAATTATTTTTCCTCAGTGCCCATTAACGGTATTTTTATTACAGCTACAATGTACGTTTTTATCCTATACGCGCCTACTTCTGACAACCAATAATTTTCGCATTCGCGCGTAGTTTATCGCGGTAGGGAACATATGCCCTATTGGCAAATTGGGTAAAGCGTCAGTCAAATAGTTTATCAATTGTCTTGGAGATAGTATGCTTGGGCTCTCGTTACATTACATGACCATTCCTCTCGTTAGTCCTATTAAAAAGTTAAATATTTGTCGTACGTCATTCTGTAATGATTCTACGATGACGCTTACAGCCGCTATTCGTTCATCCAATTGGTGCCGGGTGTTTTGGTCGTTGTACTGGTTGACTACCCGTTGTTCGATCTGTTACACGAGAGCTTGTAGCACCTTCTGATTTTCTTCCAAACGGATTGACGATCGATTAAAAAGATCTATTGTTGAGTTCAAAATTTGCAGATTTCCCTTTAAGGCGTCTTCTACTGTTTTTTGCTTTTTATTTATTTCGTTTATTTCGTTGCTAATTTCGGATGCGTCTTGTGCATCCATATTTCCTGTGATTGCTTTTATTATTCCCCCCAATCCGTCTATCAAACCTCGTCAATAACAATTTCTTTTACATTCCTATTATGTCGTATGTGGCTTGTAGTTCGTTGTTGATTTTATCGACCATGCGAGTCGTTGTTTTTGTCGCCAGATGACAGAGCAAGTTGGCCCGCAGGTCTTGAAAGCATAGGTCTACTATGTTCTTCATGGCTTCGGTGATCTGCGCTTCCTGTTCCGCTATTCCACTTAGATTCATTTTTACTGCCTGTTTCCACACGTCACGTGTTATTGACATGGTTCCGATTTCCTCATAGAAAATTCCGGGTGAAACCGTAAACTTTTCTATCCGGCATGATTTTTTCGGCGTATCAGCGTCATCTGGGTTCAACCCTAGGGTCACAGGTGGTATCCTGCGAAAATAATTCGCGTGCTTAAATATTTCGGACCTGTCAGTATTTTTTGAATAGGCGATTTCTATAGATATACATATAGGTATATCATTTTGCCTCTAGAATTTTTTTATTTTTTTCATTGAAGACTTATCTCGGGCTCGTTATTGAGTCCTGTGTTCTTTTTCTGCCTCTTCTTTTTCTGCGAAGTTTGCATTTTCGTGCTTCGACCAGGTTGCTCGTTCGGTGCTTGAACAGCGACGTTTTCATTATTACTTCGACTTTCGACGGGAATCAACGATTTATCGGTAAGTTTAATACTTCCCTTTTTTCTTTTGCATAATTTTTTGCACTTTTTCTTTATTATAATTTTATATCCCTTCCCCTTTTTTCAGAACATTATAATGGATTACTCGCGGTATGAGGGAGAAACGGTGGTCTTCGGACCTGAGGAATATGGCCTCGAGTTTGTTGTAGTAAGTAGAGCAATACCTCCCTCCTTTTCCGTTCTTCGGAAGAAAATGTCTTCCTATTAATGTATTTTTCCTTTGTTTATTTTTCCTTTTAGACCGCTCGGACTCCTAAGCAGGCGCGTACCTCCTCGAAAGGGTGGTGGCGGCGGTTGTTTATTCAGCAGAACGTCGGAGATCGCCGCCGTCGCGCCCGGGTCCGGGCCAATTTACTCAACCTTTGGGCCGAGGATCCGGAGAGTTTCGAGGCCACGGAGTGCGGGTGGGAGCCGGCCGACTTATTTGGATTGTGCCGGCTCTTTTATGATAGCCTGGAGGAGGGTTGGTAGCTGAGCGGCCCACCATGTGGTGGCTGCCCGCCATCTTCCCACTCCCGGGGTCGGAACCGAACCCCATCTGGATATTCGGTTGACCCCATAATTTATGATAAAATACAAAATAATGTAACAATAGATTGTATTTCTTACTTTTAAATATGTATTTGAGTTGTTCAATTTATTTTTCCCTTCCTCTTTTCAGGGCGCCTTGCGGGAGAGCCTTCGTGGCCTCCTTTAGTTATAAAATTAAACATTGTTTTCTTCTTTTTTTTTATGCGCGTTTTCTTCTTCCGCACTTCGTGTGCGATGTATATATATATATTGTGACGAGCATGCCCGCCTTCGCGGCATTCGGAGTGCACCTCCACACTTCCCGGTCTTGGCATTTTCTCCCGCCTGGTTAACCTGAAATTCTTGCCCTGGGCGATCGCCCGACAGGCCGAGCCGCCTTGCGACACGGGGCGTTGGGCGCCAGGTACTAGGTACCGCCAGTCCAGGACTGACTTAAAATTCCCCACGCCGCGAGGACGGACGCGAAAGACGGCGGGAGGACGGTGAGGACCGAGGACGAGCCGGCTAACTCAGCTCACCGACGCGAGGGAATATGGTAGAGGGGCGCAGACGTTGGAGACAATCGAATTCATAACTAGTTCCAAGTTTATTGCCGCTTCTTCACATACACGGGGACGGTTCCCCACAAAATAACAGAGAAATGCGAAAGAACAGAAACGGGGCCGGTTTTTCCCCAGATAATTAAAACAATAAAACTACTTAATCAAATTAACCGGGCGCACGCAAGGGTTTGTTTAGAACGGGGACGGTTCCCCAAATAACCCGAAACAATAAAACGTATCACCTAATTACAATGAACGGGCGCACGGGAGGGGACCATCGTCGAGGCCAACGCAGGCGAAGTTCGCGTAACACACGCGTCACGGGTTCGGACATCCATTTGCATAGGCATGTTTGCGGCGAGAGACAATAGGTAGAAGTGGGTCGAGTCAGATCGGAACTTGAGCAAGGTCGGTTCGGAAAAGGAAATCATTCGTCCTAGAATCTCGTCTAAATGGAGAGATAACCGGTACTACTTTACGCTCGACAAACTGAGTCAGGTGGTAACCGCGAGAGAAACGAAAGGTAACCAAGCTACACGTCGGATAACCGGAAGGTATTCGCCAGGTAACCGGAAAATACGCGATTGTCGATGGACAGACGCGGGTAGGCCGTCGAAGAACGCGCGTATTATGTGACGTGTAATGCGCGACACGTGGTCCGGACGCGTAGATATCCGGCCGACAACCGAGAGGTAACGAACCACGGGTAACCGAACTGACGAGTGGCGGGCGGCCAATCGTCACTGACAACCGAAAGAGAACCGAAAGGTAACCGAGAGAAAATCGTAACGCGAAGAAATAACGAGCAGATAACCGAAAAATAACCGTTAGGTAACCGAGAGAAAATCGTAACGCGAAGAAATAACGAGCAGATAACCGTCAGTTAACCGCGAGAAAATCGTCACGCGAAGAAATAACGAGCAGATAACCGAAAGATAACCGTCAGGTAACCGCGAGAAAATCGTAACGTGAAGAAATACCGAATAAATACCCGGAAGATAACCGTCAGGTAACCGCGAGAAAATCGTAACGCGGAGAAATAACGAGCAGATAAGCGAAAGATAACCGTCAGGTAACCGCGAGAAAATCGTAACGCGAAGAAATACCGAATAAATACCCGGAAGATAACCGTCAGGTAACGGCGAGAAAATCGTAACGCCAAGAAATAACGAATAGATACCCGAAAGACAACCGTTAGGTAAAATACGCGGAACTAACACACGGGCACCGAAATTCACCGAAGGAAACCGACCTTATAACGCGCACTGTTCGGAGAGACTGAAAAAGATAACCGGCAGCACGCGGGCTCGAAGACGTGCGAGAGAGAGAGAGAGAGAGAGAGAGAGAGAGAGAGAGAGAGAGAGAGAGAGAGAGAGAACGCGAGGTAAACACTCGCGCGCGGGCACGTCTACACGTTGCCCGCTGCACGGACAATGACCGGCCTTTGTTCCGACCGCTCGGACCCACTCGCGCATGCAAGGGATTCGTAAATCCCATACTCGACTGACGCACTTTACTAATTACACGTGAAAAGGAAAAGAATATCGCACGCGCCACTATCAAGTTTTTGGCCAACACGGAAGGGTTGAACGCGTCTCTTCTCGCCAGGGGGTCTCTACAAAACAAACTCGCCCATCGCGAGACAATACAAACCGAGGCGTTCCTCGTAATTAATCCCACTGGCGAGGGCACATCCAATCCTTACCCAAAGATATTGCGAGGATAGGGCTCACCGCTACGCGCTTCTTCGCCTCTCGTTCCTCGTCGCGGAGAAGGTCCTCGGCCGGGCACTCGTGATAACTTCCTTCTTGGATTACTCGACTTGATTCCTGGGCCCTCGACTTCCGACTGACGAAATATATTCCTTTGTCGCGATCGCTGACGCTCCTCACTCTCCCCCAGTTCTTACCGCCCCTACTAAGGCGCTCGTGCGCCTATTATCTAGGAGCGTTATTGGGTGCCTCGCGGCACCCGCCCCCCTTGTCACGCGGTGCCCGAATTTCGAACTTCGGACCTCGGTGACGATTCGCACGTGGGACGGGCCAAGACCCCCCACCGCACACTTCAACTACCGCGTACGGCGCTTCTCCCGCAGCTACTATCGTTCGCATCGCGAACGTCTTCCTCCAAGATCCGGGAGGGGGCGACGGGCACGGGGGAGGCCTCCCTCGACAGGACGAGGCAACCCTCAAGTCCCTCGGTGGGCCCACGACTAAAGCACACATTACAACACCCGCCACCCGTCTCACCACCCTCCCAAGCCTCAACACGGAGGCGCCGATTTTTAGTCGGACCGTGACGCTTGCGTCTCGAAAGGACGGGTACGGCACCTAGGCCGCTAGGTCCGAGGGGCGGGAAACACGATATATTTGGTCATAAACCAGCACCCCTCGGGCATCCCCCTCGTCCACAAACGACGGTGTTCCTCGTTCGCCTGCCTCTTGGGAGAAACGCCGCGCGTACCGTCCTCGGTACAACCGCGGTGAAGGAGATAGGGGGGAGGGCAGCACCCGCCCCTCCTCGCAATTATTCTCTACAAACCGGCGATGGGGAAGAGCGCGACGTACAGCGATCTCCGTTCCTTATCCAAAACAAAATATAGCCCGAACCAAAGGTCGCGAGCTCCCAATCCTCGCAATAGAAACGGCCGTTGCTTTTCTCAGAATTTTACGCTGGATCGCTCTCGCCGCAAAACATTCGCCCAACAGGCGATTTACTCGTCGTCTTAGGTCATGGAGAGTGTGTCCGGACTACAAAAGAAAGCGTGAAATATAGAAATTTCTAGCTACTGCTCGATGATAACGATCCCCTTCCGTCCCCCCCTACAAGTGAGTCGGGAATCGAGCGGCCCATCGCGTCCTCGGCCGAGGAAAAGGGTCGTAAATCCGACCCGTCACCCAAAATCACTCCGTGCCTCGTAACGGGACAAAATGTCACGTTACAATATATATATATATATATATATATATATATATATATATATATATATATATATATTGTTACACCGCTCGCGGCGAACACTATATTTTTAAAAACTGCGACGACACTAGCTGTGCAGATTATTTATTTATTTAATGATTAGTTACAATCTTGAGATCCTCTTAGAATGTTGTAGAATGTTCAATAGACCGAAGACTTTGTTGACCGTCTCGAGAAACGTCGGTCTTTAGAAAATGGAATATCGAGCAACAGAGTGACGGCGTCCGATTGATTGCTGATGAGTGACTGACTCATGTCTGATGTCTGACCAAGCGCGGCTTTTTATATTATTATGATTGCGTCTTTAAGAACGTTTAAGATCTCGATTGCGCATATTGAAATACTTGGTCACTTCGCTTGACGTTCGAGAAAGAGCAAGTTGTTTGTGAGGAGTTCTTATCTCAAGGCTAGAGCTGTCAAATTTCACCGTTAAACTCCTCCCCACTTAAAAGATTTTGATCCCCATAAATTAAATTCGACTTGTAGATTGTTTCGGTTGGAAGAGTCTCTTAATAATTTTTGGCGATTCTTCTGTTATTTCGATTTCTGAAATACTTGGATTATTCCTTGGTCTTTCTCTCAGATGTATTGTTTCAGGTCTGTCTATTGTTTGTGAATGTTTTCCGAAGTTATAATGATCAAATATTATATATGGTGTCATACAAAACAGCATGCTTTTTTGTATAAACTGACATAATCTAATTTTATAAGCCGTATAGATAGTGATTATTATTATTGTTATGTTTCCCAAATATCGAAGTCCATCTTGAAGATGTTCCGTGAATGTCTTTGTTCTTTTTCGTAAAGCTAATTCATTGATTTGTTGATTTATTTCTTCTAGATTAGTTCATAGTTCTCGTAGATGTTCAGGATTCATGTGATTTTCGTAAATCATGCTTATATTCAATGCTCGTCCTTCGATTTTATTGTTATTTAGCGAATTTTTTATTTTTGTTTCATTAAATATATTAGAAAGTATCATATCATGTTTGATTGTCTGAGCTATATTTGATGCTTTTAATATAGCATGTGTAACCATTGCTATGCATCGTGATTCGAGATGGATTTGAGCAATTCTTTCAATTTTTATAGTTCGTGGAATATTGTCAGGACATAGAATGTTAAGTGTCTCGGTGTTTACAGGGATTATTATCCAGTCTTGCGCACTACTTAGTTGAATATAAAGAGATGTTTGTAATTGAATGTATTTTGGTGTACACTGAATTTCTCTTTTTGCAAGAATCATTGTTATTACGCATGACGTTGTTGATTGTGTTGAATAATCGGGGTATTTTAATTGGATTAAATATGTATTTTCTATCTTTTTTAATTTTTCAAATTCGATTGCTTGTAAAGGAAAGAATTTTTTCGATTTTCATTGATGACTATATAGTCTGTATCTATATGATATAGAATATAACCTTTGATTATTGAATAATTCGGGATTGGTATTGGGTGCAATATTTCGTATGTCTCTTTTTCTAGAATAGGCAGTTCCAGAATATAGATTAGCGTTTCTGCAATAACTGATATTGTTAGATGACTTATGTCAAATAATGTTGAGAAATATTCTTCTTTTAAGGAAACAGGGAAGTAGGAGTGATAATGTGCGTGTGTATGATTTCGTAGACTTTGAAAAATTAATGAAGGAGGTAAAGTTTGAGGATGAGCGATTCCATGCTTTCCATCTATTATTGAATTCATTAAGTCTGTAATGCTCGTTCTTAGATCTTGATATAGTGCAATGCAACCTGTTAATACTTCATCGATTTGTATGTTTATAGTATTTTTTTTCACACCTTGATGTAGATTTATGAAATTTGCACTCAGTATTTTAAATTGCATGCTTACATCGGAAAATGCTTTTTGATTATTTTTTAATTGATTCAGCAATATTGTTGTTTGATTTTTAACGAGATGCGCAATTAGTAAATTATCATTTCTTAATTTATCGATTTCGTTTTCAAAATAAGTAGCATCCGAGGCTGATTGTGTTCCAAATAAGATATCAATTCCTTCTCCAATAATATTAAATAATCCTCGTTTCACTCGTTGTCCAAAAAGATGATAAAGACTTCGAAGTTGATTCTCTAATAATTCGTTTCTCTTAATTTGCATTTCGATTTGCTTCTTATTATGACATATAAATCCTGGTTGAAATTGTAAACAAATATTATATAGTTCTCGTGTTTTGTTACTTATCATTTGCACTTCTATTGGTAAATGTGTAAATTCGATTCCAACGACGATTTTCCATGATTCATGATATACGCGCGCTTTTCCAATATTTTCTAGGTATACTGATTCTCCATTCTCGATTTTAGTAACTTGTACTTGGCCCTGGATCATCGGGATCAGAAGTGTCGTTAATAGTATCGTCGTCGTCTTCATTCTCTGAAAAATACGGTTTTATATTGTAACGGGTCTTAATTCGTTACAAATAAATTTGTAGGTTCGGGGACTCGAACAGTGAAGAAATTAATTGAAACTCAGGTGTTTTGGGTATTTTAACAAAAAGTATGTTTATTCAGGTTTTTATGGCTCGATATAATGCAATAATAAAGCGATGTACAAGTGTAGTGAGTTGTTTGTGTTGTTTTTGTATTCTCCGCAATGTTTTTCTCGGTCGGTCAATTACTTTTTACTCGCCCGGTACATTTAGTTCGGCAGGATCAGTTATCCTGGATCGATATCGATTATGCCCTGTCTTCTATTTCGGTGGCTTCTATTGGCCTGAGTTTGCGTCGTGTTCTCGCTAGCGGCGCGATGTGTATCGTTGCTTAGCCTATAACGCCGCGGGCTTTCCGTTGTATCGTTCCTTTAGGGCGAGTCGAGTCGCGGCGCTCTCTCGCTCGTGGCGCTAGGACTCGCGGTCTACGCGCGCTCTCTCGCGCCGCGGTCTATTCGCCTACCCTAGCTCTGCCCTTCGCGCCGCGGTGATCGATGCTCTCTCCCGATCAATTATCGCGCGTCGATAATTGATCGCCCGGTCCTTGATCTAGGCGTTCGATGTCGCCACCGACCGGTCTACGCTCGTCTACTCGAGAGATGTGCCGCGAACACTCGGTTTACCCTTTTTTGCATATGTTTCGGCACTCTCGTAATTTCGGGATACCTCTTTCTCCTTTCTTCGATCCTGATTTTTAACGCTTTTTCTTCCCCTTCTTCATCTTCCCTTAATTCAATTAGTTGGTTTTATCCGGTTTCTACCGGTTTTTCCCCTTAATTCGATTAGTCGGTTTGTCCGGTTTTCACTGGTTTTACTTTCCCATTTCTTTGGTCTACCCTTAATCTAATTAGTGGGTCTCTCTGGCGTTTACCCAAAATCGGTTACCTTTTGAATGTGTGGTGGGGGAAATAATGATGAGACGGACTTGTACGTCTCATTGTCCCCCTTGACTCTTTGTGCTTTGGATTGCTTCATTGGCAATACAAATCACGAAGAGTCAAAAAAAAAATTTTTTTACTTCTACTCTGCGCCTATCCCCTTTTTACTTTTCGCTCGCAAATATTATAAGAATAATAATGGTTTAAAAAAAATGTATTTATTTATCTACTCATTGATCGCTGTTTTCATCGTCTTCGTGGCCGGCGTCTCCGAGACTCGTCTCATACCAAGACGCTCTGTCTCGCTGTTGGCGTCGTCGTTGCCGTTCCCCCTTTCTTTGTCGTTTTTTAGGCCCACGTCCTGCCAGCGACGTTCTGCCTCGCCATCGTCGTCGTCGTTGCCGTCCCCCATGTCCTTGCCGCCTGCCAAGCGCATATCGTGCCGGAACCGCTCTGCTCCGCCGACGTCGTTGGCGTTGCCGTCCCCCATGTCTTTGGCGCCTGCCAAGCGCATACCGTACCGGAACCGCCCTGCTACGCCGACGTCGTTGGCGTTGCCGTCCCCCATGTCTTTGGCGCCTGCCAAGCGCATATCGTGCCGGAACCGCTCTGCTGCGCCGACGTCGTTGGCGTTGACGTTTTCGTATTCGTCCTTTTCCTCCGAATATGGCCACGGCTTCGGTTTTAGTGACGGGCTGCATCGGGCGAGGCTTGAATCCCTCGTGATGATGCTGGTAGAGGTTTTCGGATGGGCATGATATCTTGTTGCTATTGTTGATAAGGATTCTGACTGATATATCCTTAATGCTGATCGGTGGGGTTTGACATTTTGTGTGAACTGCTTTCTGGATTGCCCTCAGTCCGTCTTCCTCCATAAGAAATGGATTGCTTGCGAAGGCTCCCATAGCCTCGTTTAGCTTCACGATTTCTTGATTCTTGTTGGTGCTGCTCCCAGCTGTAATTTGTCCAGCTGGAGTCTGATCCCGCAGATGTTCCTTTTGTTTTTGTACTCTCTGTAATTCTTTAGCATGGATCTGTTCATCGTTGGAGGTGTAGATCATCCCCAGTTGCTTTAGTTGCGAGGGTTCTTCTTCTTCCCTCTCGTTTTGATTGTTCTGTTTCTTCTGCAATCTTTCCCTTTTCTTCAGGTTTCTCCTGTGCCTGTACTGTGCCTCCTCTATGGCTGCCTGAAGTACTACCTCGTCTTCCGTTGCGCCTCGTGATGGTTCGATCACCGTCGTAATTGCCATCGTTTCGGGCGCAACGTTTAGCAGTTTCCCTGGTCCTGTACCCGTCCCGCAGATTGCTCATTTTGCGTGCTGGATGTCGGTGCCTCCTGTTGCTCTCTAGGTGGCGTATTCATGGCCGCTGGTCCCCCAGGCTGACTTGGACTCCATGGAGATGCGGCCGGGTTCAGGGATGTTCTGCCGTTCACGTATGCTGACTGCCATTGCTGCTGCCTTTGGAATGGTGCTGGCATTGCGTTGTTATTCCCAAATCCTCGATTACCCTGTTGTTGATATTGGAATGGTGGTGGTGGTTCCTCATAACCTGGATTCCCTGGCCGCCATGGCTGGTTGAATCCCATTGGCCGTGGTCCCCCGAACGTTCCAAACTTCTGGTTTTTCCATGGGTTATTTTGTTGCCATGATGCACCGATGGGTTCTTGCCGATGGGGCAAAGATCTTTTTGCATTGAGTGGTCCTGCCCCATCCATGCTTTCTAACAATTCGAGGAATGAATCGATCGTCTTGATTCCGCTGACGCGTACTGCCATTCTGATCGATTCGTCGAAATGATTTGCCAACTTTCGGATAATTTGTTCCTCTGCTGGGCCCTCATTCAGATCTTTGGCGTTTCCAAATATACGTGTTGCGTATTCCGCTCGGGTCATACGATGTCCATCCCATTCATATGCTCCAAATTCTAGGTTTCGGCGAATTTTGTCCTGGACGTCCCGGCTCCAATATCGTGCACGGAATTTTTCTTCGAAGTCTTCGATCGATTGGACCCTGTCTTCGACGATTCTCCACCAATCCTTTGCCGTGTCTCGAAGGGACTGGCTGATTAGATAATGGAGGTCGGTGTTGCCAGTGATTCGCCAAAACTCCTTAAAATCCCGCAGAAAGCGTATTGGTCGCTCTCTGCCGTCGCCATTATACGTCGGCGGTTTTTGTTTTGCCGCGTATGCTTGGCTGACGTTTAATCCCGCTCCCCAGGAGGTGTTACACAATGTGTTCGAGTTTTGTGCCCGGATGTTTTTCTCGCACTCCGTGATACGTTTAGAGTGGTCCGTGACCACTTGTCCCACATCCTTTGAAGAATGGAGGAGCTGAGATATGGTTCGCCGAATGGCTTCCATTCGAGTGTCGAAATCCTCGATTTTGTCGTCATTTTCTTTTCGCAGTTGATTGTGGCTTTGCTCTATTAATTTTTGAGCCACCACGATTTTGCGTTCAGTGCGGTCCTCGATTTTCTGGACTTCATTTATTATTTTTGTGTTGACTTCCTCGTGCAGCTGGCGCGACCTTACAATGCAGTTATCGTTCTGTTGATTGATTTCTGCTTTGGTCGTTATTCGTTCCCTTCGTTGCTCATTTCGGATACTATTCATCGCTTTGATGAGGGCTTTAATTGTGTCACTCTCCTCCGTACCTCTCTCATCAGTCTCGCCTGACTCTTCGCTGATGTTGAATGTCTCTGCATTTGGTGTTTCTATCGGTCTGGGTCCGATCGCCGATAGTCGCCCAATATTTCGACGATCCCTTTGACGGGCCTCTTCTAACAGTCCATCCGCTGTAGTTGATTCCCAATGAAGGGAGTTTTCATCGTTTTGTTGTGCCATTTTATTCTATTCTATCTTCCTCTATTCGATTTGGTTTTATTCGATTTTGTTTTATTTTATTTTGTTCTAAATTATTTTATCTATTTTTATTATTATTGTTATTTTTTTTTTACACACCTTTTTACGAGTTTTTCTTTCTTATGTTCGAGCCCCACGTTGGGCGCCAAAATGTAACGGGTCTTAATTCGTTACAAATAAATTTGTAGGTTCGGGGACTCGAACAGTGAAGAAATTAATTGAAACTCAGGTGTTTTGGGTATTTTAACAAAAAGTATGTTTATTCAGGTTTTTATGGCTCGATATAATGCAATAATAAAGCGATGTACAAGTGTAGTGAGTTGTTTGTGTTGTTTTTGTATTCTCCGCAATGTTTTTCTCGGTCGGTCAATTACTTTTTACTCGCCCGGTACATTTAGTTCGGCAGGATCAGTTATCCTGGATCGATATCGATTATGCCCTGTCTTCTATTTCGGTGGCTTCTATTGGCCTGAGTTTGCGTCGTGTTCTCGCTAGCGGCGCGATGTGTATCGTTGCTTAGCCTATAACGCCGCGGGCTTTCCGTTGTATCGTTCCTTTAGGGCGAGTCGAGTCGCGGCGCTCTCTCGCTCGTGGCGCTAGGACTCGCGGTCTACGCGCGCTCTCTCGCGCCGCGGTCTATTCGCCTACCCTAGCTCTGCCCTTCGCGCCGCGGTGATCGATGCTCTCTCCCGATCAATTATCGCGCGTCGATAATTGATCGCCCGGTCCTTGATCTAGGCGTTCGATGTCGCCACCGACCGGTCTACGCTCGTCTACTCGAGAGATGTGCCGCGAACACTCGGTTTACCCTTTTTTGCATATGTTTCGGCACTCTCGTAATTTCGGGATACCTCTTTCTCCTTTCTTCGATCCTGATTTTTAACGCTTTTTCTTCCCCTTCTTCATCTTCCCTTAATTCAATTAGTTGGTTTTATCCGGTTTCTACCGGTTTTTCCCCTTAATTCGATTAGTCGGTTTGTCCGGTTTTCACTGGTTTTACTTTCCCATTTCTTTGGTCTACCCTTAATCTAATTAGTGGGTCTCTCTGGCGTTTACCCAAAATCGGTTACCTTTTGAATGTGTGGTGGGGGAAATAATGATGAGACGGACTTGTACGTCTCAATATCTACTTTATTATAGGTAACGAGGTCTTTGCCTCTCCTTATAACTACACTTTGTTCATTAGGAATATTTTCTATGACGTGCGGTCCATCCCAAGGCGTTCGTAATTTTGATGAACCCGGTTGTTTCCATTTCACTAATACTGTTTGTCCTATACTTAATCGTGTGGGAATCTTGGAGATAGATAATCATTCATAGGTTTTTTCTTGAGATTGTTGGATTTTGTCCTTCGCTTTTTCCCTTATTTTGTCACGATATCGCTTAAGTGAATCATATTTTTCTTTTATACTCATTTCGAGTTCTTCTGCGTTGAGGGGAACGTTGAGAGGATATCCGAAAAGAAACTCAAATGGTGATACTCCGATTTTTTTCATTATTTGTTGAATTGTAGGATATCATTGCTCCCGATAATTGGTCAATCCATTCGGTACTTTCCATTATGTAACTACGTACGTAATTGAGGATTTCCCGATGTGCGCGCTCATTTTTACCATTCGATTGAGGATGATAGATGGACGTGGTTACCCATTTGACCTTTAATCTTTCTTTCATGATTTCAGAGAATTTGCCTTTAAACTCAATTCCGTTATCTGTTAGGATTTCTTTAAGTATTCCGAAGATTTTGCAATGATTTTCCCAATATTTTTCTAAGATTTCTTGTGAATTCTTTGTTTTAAGTGGAGCAAGTACTAGGTATCGTGTTAAGTAATCTTGAATAACGAGGATGTATTTATGGTTTCGACTAGGAGGTAATGGTCCCATGACATCTAATGAAATTTTGTCGTTTGGATTTATTGGAATATGCGGATTTCCTGGGGGAGGGCGTGTTGTTTGTGACGTTATTTTTTCTTTTTGACAAACTTGACATTTTTTATAATGTTTTCGACATCTTTAGTTATACCAGGCCAGTTATATTTTTGCCTCAGTTTTTCGATAGTCTTTTGCGGTCCATAATGTCCACCAATAGTTGATTTATGGAGTTCTTTTATTATTCTGTCCCTTTCTTTTTGTTCAACAGGATCCTTTCCTTGAGTTACAAATATTACTAATTTTTTTTCAGGATTGATTTTTGTATGAACATATTCAATCATTTCAATTATTGTTTCACGCAATCTTGGATCTTTAATTCGGATTTCGATTGATTCGCGATTTGGCATTTTCATTTTAATTTCTATATACCAAATCAATTCACGATCTGTTGAATTGATTATGATTGCTTTTCCTTTTTCGTCATCTGTTATAACAAGACCTTTTTTATTTGCACGACCTTCTTTAATAAAAATATTTTCAGATTTTTCGTACGAGTTCTTTTCATTCTGATAATCATCGTAACTTGGGAATGTTTCGTCCATCAATTCTTTAAAAGCTTCATCCTCAAGTGCGTTTATTCGGGATAAAGCATCTGAGTTACTATGAGATTTTCCTTTTCGGTGAATGATTTCAAAGTCATATTCATCTAATTTCCATTTCCATCGCATGAGTCAAGATGAAGGATCTTTAAGATTCATTAGCCAGGTTGATGGTTTGTGATCAGTAATGATTTTGAAATTTCTTCCATAAAGAAAATGTCGATAATATTTTACAGCCCAGACAATTGCAAGTAGTTCTTTTTCTGTTGTCGAATAATTTTGTTCAACGGGATTTAAAGTTCTTGAAGCATACGAAATTGGTTTATCTTTTCCAATTTCACCTTGTGAAAGAATGGCTCCTATCGATTTACTACTAGCGTCTGTTGATAAAATGAATTGCTTACTCCAATCTGGATATGCAAGAACGGGTTCAGTGCATAATGCGTTTCTTAATGTTATAAATGAATTTTCTTCATCTGATATCCATTGCCATTGTGTCTTTTCTTTTAATAAGTTAGTTAGTGGTAGAGCCCTTTTTGAAAAATCTTTAATGAATTTCCTATAATATCCGACAAGTCCTAAAAATTGTTTGATTTCTTTTTGATTTTTCGGTTTTGGATAATTAACGATTTTTTCAATTCGATCGGGATTTGGTTTGATTTCTTTATCTGATATTATGTGTCCAAGATAGGCTAACTCTGGTTTTAAATATTCACATTTATCAGGTTGTAGTTTAAGTTCAACTTCACGCAATCTTTGGAATAGTATTTCAAGATTTTGATTGTGTTCTTTAAGAGTTTTTCCATAAACAATGATATCATCCATATAAACGAAACAGTGGTTGCCAATTAGTCCTTGAAGTCCTTTGTTCATCATTCTTTGAATAGTTGGGGGAGCGTTCTTTAATCCGAATGGCATTCTGTTATATTCAAAGTGTCCATCTTTTGTGGAAAATGCTGTTTTGAATTTATCTTTTTCCTTCATTGCAATTTGATGAAATCCTGAAGCAAGGTCAAAAGCGGAAAAATATTTTGAGTTTCCAAGATTATCTAGAATTTCATCAATGTTTGGGAGAGGATAGGCGTCTTGTTTTGTTTTGTCATTGAGTTTCCGGTAATCCATTACAATGCGCCATTTCTTTGTTTTGGATGCATCAGACTTTTTCGGAACTATCCATAATGTTGAATTGAATGGGGATTCACTTTCTCTAATAATTCCTTTCTCGAGCATTTCTTTAATTTGTTTCTTAATTTCTTCTTGATGGATTGGAGGATATCGATATTGTTTAACATGGATTGGTTTTTCACCAGTTAGGTCGATCGCGGGTTCTGTTCAATGTGTAATTGGTAGAGGATCTCCGGGTAGAACGAAAATGTCATGACATCTTTTGATAATTTTCCAAATTTCATCTTTTCCTTCTTTTACATGATCCAATCTAGTGTTTTGAGCAAGTAAATTTTCTCTTTTGTTCGTTAATTCTGGAATTTTTATTTCTTTGAGATCAAGATGATTTATTGGTTCAGCTTTCAAGGTTCTAATGTAACCATCTTGATTTGTCCAATTTGGAATCGGAAATGTTGCTTGTCTATTTTCAACATTAACTAGTACATCATAATCTTTCAGTGAAATTTTGGCTTGTCCACTTTGAATTCCTTCTATGTCAAATGTTCTTAAGCAATCTGTTCTTGCAGGTACATTTGTTTCTCGTTTCGGGGGATTTTTACAATAAGTTTTTGGTCCAAATTTTAGAATATATTTTTCCATGTCCCATTTACTTTTAAATTGCTGTAACATATCAAGTCCAATCAAGCCATCTTCTCTCATTGGCAAATTAGATGGAATTACATGGAGTGTGACTGGTTGGGAGAAGAGTTTGGTTTTGAAAGTTCCTTTTGTACTTAAAATATCGCTTGCGATGGTATTAATTTTCTTATTTTTGGGAAGAATTAATTTTGGATTATCGATGAGATTTTCTTTAATTAGGGGTAGGGTTGAACCTGGATCAATTAGGAAAATTCCTTGTTTTGTATTTTCAAATTTCAGAAAAATGTGAGCGAGTTTACATTCCTCGTCTCTGATGTTCCTGATGCTATAGATTCTTCTGAAATTTCTTCGATATGATTGTTTTGATTTTGAGGTGGATCCTTTATAAGTTGAGCGGCATTGCGAAAATCCCGTTTGTAAGATTGTCGATTTTGATCATTGCATTGTTTTTTTCTACATTCTGAAATTATGTGCCCTGGTTTTTTACAATAGTTATATATTTTTTGAAAGTTTCTTTGGAGTGGTTTTTGATTTTCATTTTTATTTTTCATTTTAAAACTTGAGCTTGGATACGGTTTTTCAGACCAATTATTCATTGAACGAGTCTTGAATGTGATTTCGGCCTTCATAACAGATGTTATTGCGTCGCGAATACTTTTAGGAAGTTTAGTTTTTACATCTAGACGAATTTCTCTTTCAAGTGCTTCTAGAAAATCTATTAATCCTTTTTTTTCTTCTTTAATGAGAATTGATTTATGCGCATGCGGTATTGAGGTTTTATTTAAAATTGATTTAATTGCCAAATCGTGGATTTCCATGAATCTCTGGGAATAATTGTGTATCGATTCTTTCTGCCTTTGTTTACAATTCATTCTTTGAATTTGGAAAATGGTACCATCATCGTGATTACCATAATTAATTCGTAGCATGTTTTTTAATTCATTGAAATCCTCGATATTGTCAGCTCTAATATCAACTTTTGCTCTTCCTTTTAATTTGGATCCTAGTATCATTACTAACAAGAGGCTTTGTTTGTCTCTATGTGTGTTTTTTTTTCGCGCTTTCAATTTGATGAATATTTAACTGGCATATTTTCTCCATCAAAATCGGATATTGTGATTAGTAATTCTTCTTTGAGTGAAATTTTTGAATCGTTTTCATTTTCATCTTCGGAAGTTTCGATTTCATCATTCTCTGATCTATTCTGAATTTTGAGTTCTATATTTTCTAAGCGTTTGAAAAGATTTTGAAGAAGTTGCTCGATATTTTCCATTTTCTTACTGGATTTGTAATATCGATCGACGTATAAAATGCCTGGAAGGTTGCGATGCTCCGATGACGATGTCGATGACGAAGATTTGAAGAGCTCCGATCACGATGTCGATGACAAAGATTTGAAGAGTTGATTATTGTTGTTGAGCCACTAAGAAGTTCTCGTGCACTGATGCTGATGCGTTCGGTCCTGATGTAGAAGGTTCTTGGCGATTGATCTTGATCGATAGAAGATGGGTCGTTCCTTGACGTAGCCCGGATGTCGAAGATTCTCGAAGATTGATCTCGATCGATAGAGGATGGGTCGTTTCTTGACGTAGTCCGGATGTCGAATAATGATCGAGTCGATGAGGCACCAATCACTCCGAATTGTACCTAGATTTTGTGTTAGGACAGCGATGTGTCGTCGTTTGAATGGGCTTCAATCATTATGTATTGATCCCGAATTTGGATAGACGACTTCCCAGAATGTGGTAGTACCTTCGAGTTGTTTTCCTCAGAAAGATCCTCCCGGATCCTCGTTGGTATTCCACGTAAATTGGATTACTTTGAATCCCTTGATGAATCGGTGTCTTGAATATCGAGTAGCCTTTGGATATCCCTCAGGTATAATCCGTTGACTTTTCTCGTTTTTGAAGAAAAGACCCTTGATGCTTGAGTCTTGATGAGATGGACCACCGATTGAGTTCGAAGTGCTCTTTATTGTTTGAGCACCAGTCTCTTTGGAGGCGTGGGTTCGAATCCCACCGTTGCCACCAATTTATAATGTTAGACCGCTCGCGGCGAACATTATATTTTTAAAAACTGCGACGACACTAGCTGTGCAGATTATTTATTTATTTAATGATTAGTTACAATCTTGAGATCCTCTTAGAATGTTGTAGAATGTTCAATAGACCGAAGACTTTGTTGACCGTCTCGAGAAACGTCGGTCTTTAGAAAATGGAATATCGAGCAACAGAGTGACGGCGTCGGATTGATTGCTGATGAGTGACTGACTCTGTCTGACCAGGCGCGGCTTTTTATATTATTGTGATTGCGTCTTTAAGAACGTTCAAGATCTCGATTGCGCATATTGAAATACTTGGTCACTTCGCTTGACGTTCGAGAAAGAGCAAGTTGTTTGTGAGGAGTTCTTATCTCAAGGCTAGAGGTGTCAAATTTCACCGTTACAATATATATATTCTTTTGATGTTATTTTTCCTCTCTTCTCTCTCTCGTTTTTTATGACGGAGCTTCGTGCGGTCGAGCCGCGAGCCCCCTTTCTGCGCCCACCCGCTGGCCATCGAGACGGCTAGGGGGTGATATATTTTTTAGGCGGTTCGCGTGTACGCGTATTTACTTGCGTCCGCGGCCGATACGGTAGGTTTCACCTGCCTGTCGGCTTCGGACCGTGTAAGGCCCTACCCATTTCGGGGTAAGCTTGGCCGATCTGTCCCTCCTCACGGTCTCGTCGTAGAGGAGGACTTGATCACCTGAGCGGTACTCTACTTTACCGGCAGTATGATCGTAACGATGCTTGGATTTCTCCTTTCGTTTTTTCAGCTTTTCTTGTGCCTGTTGCTATGACGCCCTGATGATACGGCGTTCACGTAATTCTGCTGCGTAATCGTTGTATGAATGAGTTGCTCTCGGTATTACTCGCAGCGCGGTCGGTAATTTAGCCTTTTTACCGAATACCAATTCATAAGGCGTAATACCTGTCGCCGTGTGTGGCGTGGTATTATATGTAAACATGGCGTATGGTATCCATTCGTCCCAATCCCTTTGATCCTCACGTACAAAATTTTTCAGGTATTCCGCAAGGGTCCTATGTCGATCTTTCCAGGGCTCCAGTCGATTGCGGATGGTATGCCGTGGTTTGCAACTTTTTTATTTGTAGGAGATCACACATTTCTTTAAACATACTGCTTAGAAAATTTGTGCCATGATCCGAAAGGATTTCGGGCGGGGCACCTTTACAAATGATTTCCGTTACAAGGGCATTTGCTACAGTTTTGTCTTCTTTCTTTTCTAACGGAATTGCTGTCCAATATTTTGTTAATAAATCCTGGAAAGTCAGAATGTATTTGTTGTCTTTTTCCGTAACAGTCAAGGGACCTACAATATCGACAGCATATTTTTTGAACGCTCGGAGTGGTGTGTCTGTGATGACCATCGGTACCTTCGTATTTTTTCCCAATTTATTTCGCTGACATTTGTCGCACTCTTGTATGTGTGTGGTGACGTTTCGTTTCATTCCCGGACACACATACTGTTGACGTATTCGCTGCAGCGTCCATGTGATGCCTTGGTGCCCACCTAGAGGGGCATAGTGATATTGTTGTATTATCTTCGCTCGGTCTTCCTTGCTTGGAGTGGATACGCCTATGCTGCAGTTTTCTTCGTCGCTCGCGCTCGTGCTCGAGCATCGCGACTCTTTTAAATCACGGGGAGATTCCCCCTGTGCTGCGCTTCTCCAGGCGGCTTCTTCTCCACGTGCTGCCTGGTAGTACGGTGCGTCGTATTCTCGGCCTCTCTTTGTGTGGATATTCGTAGCGCTATCCTTCTTTTTGCGCTCTCTCTCGCGGGCGCTCTCGCTCGTGTTGTCACTGTCCGAGTCCATATTGTCGGACTCGGTCTCTTCCCTCTCACTTGCATAACGGCTGGCGGCCATACTGTCTTCCCTTATTTTCTCTCTCGCGCTGCCGCGCGGAGTCTTCTTTCTTTCTCTATTTAATTTTTCTTGCTCGCATTTCCCTGTTGCTATCACTCTTCCTTCATCTTATTTCTCTGTCGCGCTACCGCATTTCCTTATATTTTTTCCTTTATTATTTTTCTTCGTTCTATTACCGCGCTTTTGTGTAATTTTTTCTCCCTGTTTTGCCTGAGCTCGTGTCAAGGCCTATATGCGGCTTAAGGCATCTGCGTTTGTGTTTGATTTTCCCGTTTTATATTGGATCTTATAGTTATATTCCTCCAATTTTTTACCGCTTTTAGTTTTTCGGGGTCAAGTTTCACACCGACTTCTGTTATAATATGACCGAGTTATTACGTTTCCTTTCGTATAAATTCGTATTTCTTGGGTTGTATTTTTAAATTAGCCTCTCTTAGCCGCGTCAGCACTTCACGTAACGGCTTGTCGTGTTCGGCGAGTGAGGCTCCGTGTATGACAATATCGTCCAAATATACGTAGCATTTTAGGCCTTGAAAGCCGGCCAATACTGCGTCCAGTAATCTTTGGAACGTAGGAGGTGCATTCTTTGAACCAAATGTCATTTGATTATACTCGTAATGCTCTAACGGCATTGAAAAAGCCGTTTTCGGTTTGTCTTCCTCTGCCATTGGGATTTGATGAAATCCCGAAGCGAGGTCGAGGGTCGTGAAATATTTTGCCTTTTCCAACTGGTCCAGTATCTCTGCGATATGGGGCAGTGGATAAGAGTCGCCTTCTGTAGCCTCGTTTAACTGACGAAAGTCAGCGACCACCCTTTTTTGGATTATTCCGTCCGCATCTGGTTTTTTTCGGCACTACGAGCAATGGGGCATTCCACGGGCTCGTGCTTGGGCGGATCTCATCTAGCATTTTTTGTGCCTGTCGTTGAATTTCCTTTTTGTGCTCCTCCGGCAGTCGATAAGGTCGCACCTTTATCGGCATTGCCCCGTCCTTGAGCGGTATCCGATGCTCGACTGCTTTCGTACAACCTCGTAGTTCTCCTTCGAGACGAAACACTTCAGGGAATTCCTCACAGATTTCTCGCAAAATTGCCTCTTCTTCTGCGTTCAAACGCGAGTTCTCCTCAATCTCGCGTCATAATTTTTCCATCCTTTTCTTTCGAATTTCCCCGGTTTTTTCGGCGTCTTCATGAGTTTCCTTTTCTTTCTTCTTTTTGTCGCAGTTTTCTTTTCCCAGGCTCACCTTGTCGATTTCTATTTTTTTCCAGTTTGACCGTAGGTCTTTTATTAATTTGCTCTTTCTCGAGCACAATCATTATTATTACAGGGCAAGTGTTTGCCTCTGCCTTCACGATGGCCTTTCCGATCGTGACTCCCTTTTAGATTTTTTGTTCCCTTGTAAATCCTTGGTCTTTTTCCATCGTCCTCACCTGCACAATACAGTCTGTGCCGGCAGATATTTTCCAGTATTTCGTGCCGTGTACAAACGGTATTTTGTGCGCTCGGATTTCTATCATTTTTTCTCCTAGTATGTTTATTCCCTTTTCGAATATACAGTCCATTCCAAGGAGTCCGTCTACTGCTAACGGTACTTCCTTGCCGAACACGTGGAACTTGTGCGTTATCACAGCGGGCGGGGTGTCCATTTTTAGCTCAGCTGTGCAGAGCGTGCGGAACGCCTTGCCCCCGAGGCCGTAAAGTTCTATTATCTCGTCCCCGATGGGTATTTCCGGATCCAGCTCATTCACTTTTACTCTGCTGCACTGGGCCCCTGTGTCACAACGAAGCATCAGCATTTTGTCGCGAGCCTGCGTTGACGTTATATGTAGGTCACTGGCGTGTACTCGCGGCAGCTGAGCGTTAACGTGGTAAATTCTGCTCGGCGTCTTGTCATTGTGTACATATAGCTTTCCGAGTAGCATGTCCATTATTTTTCTTTGCGATAATTTTTTCTCGTTCACTTGAACGCATTTTTTGTCTTTCTCTATTGAGAGAACGCCGACTGCTAATGAACTGACGGTTCTCTTGGCCGTATTTTCTTGGGTTTTTTCCTTTGGCCTATCCTCGTTTTGTTTTCTTGGGAACTTATTGTTTGGTGCGTAATTGTAATGCTTCTGTTGATAACTCGGACCTTGCCATCCTAGCCGTCTTCTGCAGTCGCTGTGTCTATGACCCGGATTTTTGCAACAATTCCAAATTATTTCTGCTTGATTAATGGTTTTCGTTGGCACTGGCAAGCTATAACGCGCTTGTATTTGCACCTTCTGCGACGCGGGCCTTTGAAATGGGAACTATTTTCGCCCCTCGTGGGCGTGTGACGGTGCGGATTGTCGGCTACTGTGGGAGATGCTCTTCGCGATTGTTTTTGTTCCTTCAACCGATTTTCCCTCTTCGATTGCTCCGCGGATTGCTTCCTCTAACTCGTGGTACCCGCGTGACCTTACCATTAGCTGCAGGTCCTTGCGAAGTCCATGTTCGAAATTATTTAGGGCAAAATGCCTAATTAACTGTTCGATTGCTTTTCGACCAATTTCTGAATTGACGAAAAGCAATCTTGATTGATTTCTGATGGGTGTGCAACCCTTGATTAAATCCATCATTATAGATTCAACCCGGTTCGCGTAAACTTCTACAGTCTCGTCATTTATTTGTGTACAGGAATTGAATTCGATTTGTAGCGCAGGGACTGTTCGCTTCGCCTCGTACAGTAATTTTAATAACGTCAGAAAATCGTCTAACGTCTCTACGTCTTTGTAACGCAGGTCTGCCGCGGCTTTGCCTTGTAATTTGAGATGCACTATAGCTTGTAATAAATCTGCGAGATTTTCGGGATGGACTCGAGTTGACGCGTATTTTATTGCTCGTATAAAATCTGTAGCGGCTTCCGGTTCGGAGGCGTCGAATACGGGGATGCTCATTCGAGCCTCTTTCATTGACATATAGTCGTCATGTTCAGCCATTGTTACTGTCCGTTGATTTAATAACGTAAAATCGTGGTGATTTAATTCGCGATTTCTTTCGGTTTCAACGGGATTAAATGTTTCGTCAGCACTGGATACCGCGTGTGACGAATTGTGTTCCGAAGGCTGATTATGCTGACGGTTCGGATTTAAGTATTTTGCGTACGTAACGGGAGTCAAATTTAGGTTTTCTGTGCTTGGATTTACCCTACGACGCTTTCGGCCTAAATCACTTCCACCGTCGTAACTTACGACGTTAAAAAACGAATCTAACGATCGCGATAATTCGTCTCTCCCGGGCAATCGATACCGATCTGCTTTTTCTTCGTCCGACATAGACGAATTCTCTGGCTTTGGAGGAGTTTATTTATGAAATGTTCCGTCACTTACACGTATATGATCGCAAGACCCACATGGAAATAAAATATATAAAAAATATACCGAAAGATACATAAAACAAATATCAAATACATTTTGTACGAAAAGTTGGATATGTCAAGTATAATTTTGGATATGATTAAAAACCTATGCGATATATTGTTACGTGCCGAAGGCACAGGGTATTTATTTCCCCACAACTCTACTCGCGAGAAGCACGAGTTAAATTATTTATGTGGGCCCTCTCTACTTTGCGTCCCATACGGGCCCGCTTATTTTGTGTCCTGAAATGGGTGAAATAGGAAAATAACGATAATACATAGATTCACCCAACCAATAATTAACGTATATTATACCAATAAGTAATGTGAAAATACAAATAAAGATTAAAGAAAATTAAAAGGAATGCGATATAACGCGCGTTTAAAAGGCGAATAGCTGACGCGAGTCTGACATATGATAGCGCAAGGAGCCTCGGTGCGACGTCCTACACACACACTCTCATGCCTACACATACACTCTCCCGCACACCGTACAAACGTTACAATATAGATATGAGCGACTTACACTTCGATGTCGCTGAATCGCTGCGAGTGACTGCGTGGAGGTGGTACACAATGACGCGCAGGCACGAGATGGTATTGTTGATAGTGTAACACTCGCAGAGTGTTATCGAAGTAATACAATTGATCGGAAAATTTATTGCTAATTTAACTTCAGCGCACGTACTGCGACTATCGCCAAATAATAAGAATACCGGTATAATGAAATTAGACCAAACTACATTTAGTATAATTAAGGAAATATTAAAAGATCTTAAAATTATCGGCCCGAGACTTATATTCGCGACGCGAGCAACTTCACAGGACAGCTAACAACCCACGCGACTAAACGACGGTTACAAAGGGGTTGTACTGTATCCGCGAGATTTACGGCACGCTATGCGAAGGCTAACGGGTAGGAGCCTTTTTTCCAGTACTCGATAGTTCGGAGTACTACTGGAAACTAAATTGGGAGAAAAGTATTTCTCGCTCTTCAACAATGGTTATAATTATTGTTGGAGAGCGGGGATGGAAGAGTGAAGAGAAAACGAAAAAGGAGACTCCGCTCCGTCAGCACCGCGTGATCGAGCCCTGAGTGGTCGAACGCAGTCAAACTCACGCCACCCCGACTCTGCACATTCCTGGTGATCGCGGAGGTCACCGCACCCTGGGAAGGCACGAGGCACGGCCGCTCTTGCGAAATTCTCGAAAGAAAATGAAAAGAACGGCTCGTGACAATATAAACATAAATAGCTTCTAAGATGTACATTAAATATATTAGATAGGTATACTGAATATATGTTTAATATACTCGGGAGCATAAAGGAGAATGTATGCTGACATCTAAAAAAATATACATTCAAGATGCATATAAAATATATTGAAATTGCATGACTCACGTACGCTTTATACATTTTTAATAGGATATCCGAATATATTTAAGGTTTGCTATATGTATATCTGAATATATATTACTATATATTTATATGTATATATAGTAATATACCATGAATAGTCTCAAGATCCGTTTGAATCATAAAAAATACTCATAAATGATACACTTTCGATTAATTCAGTGTATATATGCATTTAAACACACACACACACACACATACACACACACACACACGCACGCACGCACGCACACACACACACACACACACACACCTTCAAGTCGGTATCTCGCGAAGACCTAGCCGCACTAGCCGGAATAAATGATCGGACAAAAAAATCGAAGGTTATGTAATCTCGTAATTCTATTCGATTATCGCTCTCTATGCGAACGCAATTAAGTAATTCATCCGATAATTTTAGTTAGTCTTGTAAATCCACACATTTCTCAATAAACTAACATTGTGTATTGTACCATACGTAGACGATACGAAAATTAATTTATCAAGTAGAACCAGCTCAGTGGGGAAGGTCCCAGCTCATCACTCAGAAGTCCCGGGTTCGAAACCACCTTACGGCGTGTAAGCGTCTGATATAATTTAAATTTGAACCATTAAAATATGTGAACCGCAAACGCCATAATCGTAATTAACGACAAGGAAAAATATCGTAAAGGGGTGCAATGATGTAAATAACGTCGTAACAAAATTTTTAAGAATATTTCAAGTATAGATTAAATATATTCCAAGTATATCTTAAATACACGTTGAATATATTTTAATAATATTTAAAATGTAGTATGAACATATTTTAAGTATATTTTAAACGGAGTATGAACATATATCGTGTATATTTTAGATGTATTTTAAATACATTTAAAGTATATTTCAATTATAAGTCGAATCCAGTTAAAATACATTTGTAGTATATTTTGAGGGTAATTTGAGTAAATTGTAAGTATATTTTCAATATAGTTCGAATATACGTAACATTCTGAAGATCTATTTTGGACGAAAACTTCGATATCGCGAATATATTTTTAATATATATTTAAGATGCATAATATATATCTGAAATCTATTTTACATCCATTTTTAATATATCGAAAAATATATTTTTACATATATTTTATTTCCGTGTGGGGATGCATGCTGATAGATGATCTACTGATCATCCTGGTCTTCGTTCCTCCATTTCGGACTCTACTTCTGGGTACGATTTTCCTGATTGTTGAGTCGTTCTTCCGTTGATCCACGGGATCCGGATTTTCTGGGGCTGGCTCTGCTTGGTTGTAGCTTTTCCTCTGGATTCCTCTTCCGACTCGGCCGGGATGTCTCACTCTAACACACGGGTGGACTCGGTCACTTTCACAAGGAGGGCAACAAAGTGGAACTCTCGCCGTTGAGCAAATACTTTGTATTACACAAGTTTGCGGACACAACCTTTAGTTTCAAGAAAATGACCTTGAGCTTTCAGTGTTAAAAAGGTGTAAACGTATGAAAAATTATATCTACTACAGTCATTATAAATAAAACTTATTCACTTTATTTTCACCACATGATGAATGATTTCTGATTACATGTAGCATCCCGTTGGAACGGGTATAAACGAGAACTTTTTAGACGCAGCTTAGTCCAAAATAGCTTTCAATTTTTTCATAATGAATCTAGCGGATGACATTTTTCATAGATTTATGCATTTTTAAGACTGTAAGATCATGAGTAACTTTTTTGAAACCAATTGTATCAAATAATGAGTTATTTATAATAAACATAGATAGCAGAATGCGACAAAAGTTATTTAATGCTATTAAAACCACAAATAAAAAATTTACGATGATTTAAAGGCGAAATTGCGGGCAATGATGAAACGAAAAAAACCATATCTTAATTAACGTGACACTTAAGACATAGGGTCTAAGGGTGAAAAAAGTAGCAGATAACCCACCCCTCCTCCAACGCCAAAAAAATTGTGTCGGTACATGTGCCAAACACCCTGTACATACAGGGCGATTCAGTACAGGTCGTGCGACCGGCAACGACAGATTCTGGACGATGTTCGGAACGAAGCTTCGTAACCGAATTTTTAAATTCTGAATAGCTTTTAAATGGGAAGCAATAGAATTCTGGAATTCTAGGTCAATCAGAATCGCCGTTTCGAACACGTTGGGAGACGCCTCAGTGCCGGGTTATCAGGGTTCCGATTTTAAATAATTGAAAAAGTGGCAGAGTTCAGACGGAATTTCGTTTCGCGAACGCGAGAGTTCTTCTGTTCCAACCGAAGTTTGCTGTCCTTCTCTATCGAATGATAGAGCAATGAGTGATCGGCGTTTGTCACTTCTGCAATGAATCATGCTGCGACAACCAGTTCTTTCTTTAAGGGGAGATATACACCTAGATGGTCGAAAAAAATCGATTTTTTGTCGCATTTTCTTGAAGTTCGAGGTCTCCAGAATATCTGGTGAATACGGCAAGTTAATATTGCGATAAATAAGCCAGGTCCTGCCGAGAAAGTGGAACGTGTTGTGCGGCGCCGAGCCGACAGGCAGGTAGCGGCAAGCGACCCTTCTAATGAAGCGTGTCTAGACCTATTTTGTGATTCTATTGTTTTTGGACATGCTTGGCTCCAGGTATAACGGAAATACCATATGACTGTTATTCATTGCCAGAAATATACAAGTTTTTTGTGTAGTGAATTTTCGTTTGCCTTTTCGCAAAGATCGAAGCAAAAAGAAAATACCGCCCAAAAGTCGATATTCTGTCGAAAAACTTTTCGACGAGAATATTAGTTGCAGTGCCAAAAAATTGAAGACTGATCGTAAGACATCCGCACCAGAAGATCCAAACATCGGATATCGAATGTTGAATTTTCTGACTGTTTTCTGCCTTATCGGAATGTGTCAACTGCGAAAAGTGTGATAATGATTTTCGATTCTCTATAGAGAAACTTGGTTTAAAAATTGGAGTTTCGTGTTCATCGTGCAAACCGACTTTCATGCCTTCGTGCCCGTACATCAACACAGCTTACGAAATAAATACACGATTTTTTTTGTTATGCGTTTATTGGGAATTGGTTTGCGTGGAGCTATGAAATTTTGTGGACTCATGGACTTAACGCCTCCGCTTCAACAAACGACGTATGATATGATAATTAATAACATTCATTCTGATGCTTCAACTATTTGTTCAATTGGTGTTAAAACAAGCTGTAAAAGCACCATTATGGTAAGACCATAATCTTGAAATTAGCGAATTTGTATGAGCATCATATAATTTTTTCGTTCGAAAATGTCGAGTTTTGAGCCGAGTAAGCGTCATTTGCGGGAAAGAAACGTATGAAGACGCGGAATTGGAAGCAATATTGGAGGAAGATTCGTGCCAAACGTAAGAGTTCCCGCAAATGACGCTTATTCGGCTCAAAACTCGACATTTTTGCACGAAAAAATTATGTGATGCTGATACAAAGTCTCTAATATTTCAAGGTTATGGTGTTGTTCGACGTCCAACCTTACGATATGACGTTTTACATCTGACAATTTCAACCATAACCTCCTGGTGGGGCCATCTTTTATCGAACGGCGGAGACTTATTTATACTCCCAATAACAAAAATAACGGGAATCAATGTGAAAGTTTCCTCTTGCACCTCTATCGATTAAACGTTTGGTAATTGATATTTTTTGATAAAACAAAACAGTTAGTTTATATTTGCTACTGCTGATGAGCCGCACTAAAAAAACTCGACCTTGTTCTACAAAGCAATGTAAAACCGATCGCAATATTTACAGTTGATGGAGGTCCCGATGAAAATCCTCGCTACTGGAAAGTCATAAATGGCGGGATTCACCACTTTACGAAATATAACCTTGATGCACTATTTGGTGCGTGTAATGCTCCTGGACGTAGTGCCTACAATAGGGTTGAGAGGCGAATGGCTCCGCTCAGTAAATAATTAGCTGCCTAATACTTCCTCACGAGCATTACGGCAGCCACTTAAATAACAGTGGTAAAACCATCGTTGAGGAAAAAGAGAAACAGAATTTTGCATCCGCTGGACAGACTTAGCAGAGATTTGGTCCAATGTGGTTATCGACATCATGAGTGAATTCACCGAGTCATGAGTGAATTCATAAATCCCGAGAGTAGATACATACATATAGCGAGAGACGACAACGGTGACGTCACAGGTGTGGTGTAGTGGGTATCCCGCGGCGGCGCGTGGTGGGGGTGTCTGGCGGTTTGGTTGCATCGCTATGACACGTATGGGGAATTAGTGGTGGGGGAAGTCAGCGGTGTCGGAGGGGTGGGGGGATTGGGCCCTTTTTCGGGAGCTCGTGGTTAAGTGGGGGGGGGGGGTGGTTTCGAGATGCTTATCCGAGTAGACTGACTGGTGGTATCTTCTGCAGATATCGAGGACCTGTTTACCGCTAGAGCAAGCGCATGGGAGCTCCGCCGCGCGGATCGTATGGGGGAGGAAGGTCCTGCACCGTGGGGATAGGGAGCTTCGGGTAAAGAAAAAACGCGATGGTTTACGTGAATACATGTATCGAAGGTTTTATTCAACATTTTGTCCATTCATACATATTGTGTGTGTGTGTGTGAGCGCGCGCGCGCGCGTGTGTGTGTGTGGGCGTGTGGGTGTGTGTGTGTGTGTGTGTGCGCGCGTGTGTGCGTGTGTGTGTGTGCGTGCGTGTGCGTGTGCGTGTGTGTGTGCGTGCGTGCGTGCGTGCGTGCGTGCGTGCGTGCGTGCGTGTGTGTGTGTGTGTGTGTGTGTGTGTGTGTGTGTGTGTGTGTGTGTGTACATGCAGATGTGAAAGTCGGCGTCTATCACACCTACTCGAAAAATGAATGCCATAGAAGTGCTGGATGTGAAATAAAGTCCTCACCTATAAAACTTATTTTATGCAACTGTAGTAACAAAGAGGCGCGCTCTTGCAAAATGTCACTACATCCGGGTTTTGTTTTCATTTACACAAGTGACACCGGGGTATTTATATATGCAAAGTACTCAATAATGCGTGGATGCCACCGCACGATTTTTTGTGTGAAAACCCCAGATCTTCCACAGTTATACTCCCTTTTAACTGGTTCATCTCGTTTCCATGCCTCCCCACTATTCTTATAGTATTACAATATAAGAACACTATAGTGTGGAACTATAGTGCACTCCTAAGATAGAGGAAAAATATGGAAAAAAGATTCCCGAATGAAAACGACTTCTACCACCGCAGGCTTTACACTACGAATCGAGCAGTCACTTTTGCCGACATCACCTCTTGAAACTTCCATTGTGAACTCACGTGAAAATGGCTGAGAAAATTCCACAACTTGAACAAAATCTGCGCGATCAAGCCGCACTTATAAATTCCGTGGAAGAGTATATAGTATGGGACCAACAATGTGATCAGTGTGTGGAGTCATTGGAAACGAAAAGCCGAATTAAACGACCACGATTATCACTCTGAAATCCGCAATCGTTGGTAGCAGGAATCGCTCGTTTAGAAGATTTAAAAAATGTTCTACGCAAACGATTTTTACATGCGGGTGCGCGAAACAGTGATCGTGGTTAGATCTGGCGAGAGATTGATACGGCGTTCGAAAATCGTGTCCTGACCGGCTGCGTCGTCACTAACAACCATATTGAACCTCGTCAGTTTCTCGAAGAGGCGTGTGATATGATGCTTTCACACGTGCAAGACATTACCAACAAACACTTCAGTGTAAAAGTGAATATAGTTTTCAATGGTGAATTTGAGTCAGGTGACAAACGTGCAACTAAAAGTATCAACACGAAGAACTTTGAACTTTTTACCACGTCCAACTTACGTGAGTGGTATACAAAACGAGTTGTTGAGCCTGCTCTAGCATCCCTCAGCGATTTTCAAAAACGGAATAGCGGATGGACATTGTCGCAGATACTGAACTTAACTTTAAATATCAACAAATACAATCCAATGCGTGTCGGATGTCAAACTGTTTTGTCGCGGGAAATAATCCTGAAGAAAGCGGTGGTGAATATAAAGTCTAAGGATAACGCATGTTTCGCGTGGGCAGTGGTGATTGCTCTTTATCCAGTGGAAACAAACGTGCAACGAGTAACTTTATATCCACACCATTCAACTGTACTGCAGCTTCAGGGAATTGCTTTTCCAATGACTCTCAATCAAATAAAAAAATTTGAATCGCAAAACAATGGTTCGATTAATGTATTTACAACAGAAAAGAAAGGCATCGTTCCAATTCGAATATGCGCCCAAAAACTGGTTAAACACGTCAATTTATTGTACGTGGAGGATTCGTCGGACCACAGCGTGGGACACTTTGTATGGATAAAAAATTTATCCCGGCTCGTGAGCACGCAGCTGAACAAAAAAAAAGTGAAAAAACACATCTGCGATCGGTGAGTAACAAGAAGCATACTCGAGAATACACATATGAGTAAGAATGTACTTCAATAATATCATTCTTTCCATCGTTTTGTTATAGGTGTTTGCGCTATTTTTACACGGAGGCTAAATTACGATCGCACGAGATGGATTGTGGAAAATCAAACGACTGTGCCATTCGATTACCTGGTAAAACGGATAAATGGCTAGCGTTCGAAAATTTTCAACGAAAAGAGCGACTTCCATTTGTGATTTATGCGGATCTCGAGTGTGTTTTGGCAAATGTTGACAACAAAAATATACAGCAACAGCACGAAGTGTATAGCGTAGCGTACTAAGTACATTGCTCGTATGACGATTCGTTATCGGGATACTACTCGCGGCGCGATGCCAATTGCATTCCATGGTTTGTTGAAAACCTTAAAAATTTAGCTTTGCGCTTCAACGATATTCTATCGGATAGTGTTCCCGTGGTACTTCTAACTCCAGATGAGCGGGCAAAATTTCGAAGCGCTGCTCAATGCCATATATGTGAAAAACCATTTGCCGAAGACGACATACGTGTTCGAGATCATTGCCTTCTGACCGGACGTTATAGAGGTCCAGCCCATTCTAACTGCAATTTGAATTACCAACGGTATTTTTTCATCCCCGTATTTTTTCATAATTTGTCCGGCTATGGTGCACAGCTCATCATCGAGGAACTAGCCATAGCATTCGAGAGGGAAACCACTGTACTGCCCATAACTAAAGAGGAATACATTTCTTTCACAAAAACATTTCGAATGGCAGACAAGTCACATCCGATTCAATGACGCTTCGTCGATTCATACAAATATCTCAATGCAAGTCTGGATGACCCGGCCTCATTTTTGACAATGGACAAACTAAAAATTTTACGTTCGCAATTTCGTGACATAACAAGCGATAGTTTCGTCCTATTAACTCGAAAGGGCGTCTTCCCCAATGAATATATTGATAGTGTGAACCGATTGGAAGACTATCACCTACCACCACGAGACGCATTCTACGGTACTTTGACTGGTGACATTGCAAGTGAGAACGAATACGCTCACGCCAAGAATGTATGGGAACGGTTTTCTATTCAAACGTTAGGTGAATATAGTGACTTGTATTTGAAGAGTGAAGTTTTGTTGCTGGCCGACATTTTTGAGAACTTTCGCAATAGCTGTATGGAGCGTTACAGGCTCGACCCCAATTATTATTATACTCTCCCCGGCTACACATGGGATGCAATGTTGAAACATACATGCGTCAACTTCGAATTGTTCACCGACATTGACATGGCATTATTTGTTGAACGGGGTATACGCGGTGGCCTGAGTCAGTGCTCAAATAGGTATGCGCGCGCCAATAACAAATACATGGAATCATTCGATCCATCAAGGTCCTTATCATACTTGATGTATTTCGACGTAAATAATTCATATGGATGGGCAATGTGTCAACCATTGCCCTATGCTTATTTTCGATGGGTCGATGAGTTGTCGACATTCGATTTATCATCTATCACGCTAGATTCGCCGACCGGATACATTGTTGAGGTTGGCTTAGAGTACCCGGAACGTCTACACGATGCACACACGGACTTACCGTTTTGTTCAACACATGGTAAACCACCGGGTGGACAATACAAAAAACTGCTTGCAACTGTGTATAACAAGAACCGGTATGTTATACATTATCGCAATCTGCAGCAGTGTGTACGACACGGTCTCAAAATCACAAAAATTCATAGAATACTCCAATTCTCCCAATCGCTCTGGCTACGAACATATATCGAGCTGAACGCGCAGTTCCGAACCCAAGCAAAGAATAATTTTGAAAACAATCTCAATAAATTGATGAATAATGCTGTGTTTGGGAAAATCATGGAAAATGTGCGAAATCATGTAGACGTTAAGCTTTTGGCACGGTGGGAGGGCAGGTACGGTGCAGAGGCAATGATTGCAAAACCAAATTTTCATAGCCGGAGCGTTTTTTCAGAAAACCTTATTGCTGTCGAATTACGAAAACTGGAAGTGAAATTCAATAAGCCAATATATGTGGGTATGTGCATACTCGACATATCGGAGACATGTTTATATGACTTTCATCGTGAGTACATGGTACCTCTGTATAAAGATAAATGCACAGTGTTGTACACCGATCCGGACAGCCTCATATACAACATTGAGTGTGAGGATGTGTACGACGACATGAAGCGTAATATCCATCGTTTCGATACGAGCGAGTACCCGGCGAGCAATGGGTATGATATACCGCTTGTCAACAAAAATGTTCCCGGACTTATGAAAGACGAAAATAATGGTCGGATAATGACGGAATTTGTCGGGGTTAGAGCAAAAATGTCTGCAGTACGAGTCGATGGTAAAGACGTTACGAAGAAACTGAAGCGCGATAAGAGTAACATTAGGGCGAGAAAGATCTCCTTCGAGGATTACACGAAATGCTTGTATTACCAGATCATACATGGTATATCATACTGGAACCATGAAAACATTGCCTTGGGGGCATTATCGGATACAATCGTAGGGTGTATTTTTTTAAATTGTAGATAAGCTTGTAAAATAATTGTAAAAAAGCTTGTTCTGCAAATAATCAACCCTGTGAAAAAAGCCGTTTGTAAATTATCGCTTTTATCTGTTGTATATAATAAATTGGTTCATGAATTTTTCAACTGAGAAAATGAAGAAGCGCCCGCTGTATTTTGGCGAATCACTTAATTTTTCCTGACACTCTCCTGACACGCTTCTACGAGAGAGAGAGAAAGAGAGAGGTGTCATAAAATTTAAAACATTTTTATTGTCCGGTCCACATCAGGTTTGCTCATTCAGCTATTGTGAGTATTGTCGAAAGCCAACCCCATTACAAACATTCGATTATTACGCTGCTACAATACTTTTTCAATGAGATCAATTTCGACATATTCGACATATCAATTTCGACATATATCGTATCGCTCCTGATCATACAAATCACCTGCAACGGCTCCATCGTTATCACCCGTCAGATGAAATGCTACAGAGTTCGTGATTTTCTCTCGATATATGGCAAATATTTTCGCTGTCCAGTTCGGTGCGTAATCCTTTCAGAATACACTCCTAAATTTACTGATTCTCAACGCTCTTTATTATCAATTTTTACTTACATAATGATGTGGTTAAAATTGTTTGAAATGGGGTCCTATGAAAAACATGTTGTTGTGGTAGCTTCTCATTTTCAACGTTGATGCTACTCAGTTTCACCTGCCTTATCGTATAGTGTACAGAATCATCAGACGCGTCTACTAGGTTATCAAGAATACGGATCTACCTATAAGTACTACGTAAGCTAAATTGCATTCACATCTTATTGCTCACTGCATGATTGAAATACTCACAAATGGATGCTTTTAAATTGCTATATCCAGAATACAGGCGAAAATTATACGTCTTTATTAGGGTTTTAAAGCGACCATTATAAAATTATTTTCCCTGACCAAAGTGCAAGTTCTGTGGTATGCGTCCCCTTGACAAATGTTAACGTCACTGTGGTTCCTGCATCATTACCATTCTTACTCCGTAAGCGAACGGCTGAGGTAAATTTTGAGACAGTATCGATGACGGTTAGGTGAATTTTATGTTTGGAGGTTTTACATGTGTACGATGAAATATCGACGAGATCACCTGGCCATGGTTCATCCAAGCCGCGAATGTTCACAAGTAAAAGGTCTAGTAGCGTCGAGTTCATCGACGCTTCGCACAACGAACGAGTTTTTTATTTGAAGCACTTAAAGTAAAGCTACCGACTTTGTCCTTCCGATGTAACACTGAGATGACAGTGGTATACTGCACGAAGCAGCCTGAACGGTAATTCGAACCATCTTCCGAGGAGTTCCCACGATCTACACGGCGGAATGTGAGAAGTACTCGAAGCTGTCAATATTTACGCAAAAATCGGCACAATATCGTGTCAATTATCCACGGATGCTTCAGTTAAGATAGAGCGCATAGTCGCCGTGCAAGGTCTCAAGACACCCACCAACGAGTTTATACTAAAGGAGATATCCATCACCAAACTTCACGACAGGAACGCTGACCCGCAAAGTAGATATGAATTGAAGACATATAAAACAATAGTTTATTAATAATAAAATTAAACAATTACAAAATTATAGTGTATGCTATGCATTAAACCTTGGTGTGTGCGTGTGTGTGTTTGTTTTTTTTATTTTTTTATTCTTTTATTTTGAATGTCCATCGTACCGCTTGAAATAGACGAACTGGATAGTGATATTGAACAGGCAGATTCCGCATACGGCGGTGGGTCAGATGATGAATACCATGATGTGCGAGAGGACCTACTGGATCGGCGTCAGCTTAATCGGCTGAACCGGGAAGCCGTGTATTGCGTGAATTACATATACTTTACCGAAAATCATCGATCAAAGTATTGTGTTTCGTGCTATTTCGATGTACGGGAAATGTTTGAAGGACTTCGCAAAAGATGTGGTCACTACAGCGGACGCTTTATAGCCATGCGCGGAATCTTTTGCACCAACTGCGGTGGACCGCTACATCAAATTGTCACGCGCGACATGTGTCCAACCTGCTTGAACGTATACAGGGCTGATTGTGAGTATTATCTTTTTACTTTAGTATCATTCTAAATATCATTGTGTTTGATAGATTGATAAGAAAAATGCATGTTTTGTTTGTTTCAGAACGACTACCGCTGTGGATATTCAAAATAAAAGAATAAAATGTCATCACGAGCGATCACTTCTACTTCGTCGTCATAATCGGCGTTGTCAACATCTATTTCGTCGTCACCATCAACGGCGATATAAACAATTTGTATGTCGTTATCATCGGCGATATCAACAGATTCTACTTCGTCGTCATTATTGTCGATATCCACCACCTCCATTTCATTATCAACGACTAGATCAATCACTTCACGAATTTGGCTAACCATCATTTCACTTTTCTTCGTTCTGCGACTCTTTCTTTTCAGAATGACACCTTGGAGGTTGGAGACTGGAATGGTGAAAACTGCGTTCACGATACTTTTTGAAATTTCGGTTTTTGGATCCTCGTAGGATTGAGGTATAGTGGGGATGCGAGATCTTGGAAGGTTATTTTTTCTAGACTTCCCGACTAATCCTACATGTTGAATAGGAAAACCGTGTACACGTCCCATTGGGTATCCCCACCATACCTCAATCCTATGAGGATCCAAAAACCGAAATTTCAAAAAGTATCATGAACGCAGTTTTCACCATTCCAGTCTCCAACCTCCGAGGTGTCATTCTGAAACGAAAGAGTCGCAGAACGAAGAAAAGTGAACTAATGGTTAGCCAAATTCGTGTAGTGATCGATCTAGTCGTTGATAATGAAATGGAGGGGGTGGATATCGCCGATAATGACGACGAAGTAGAAGCTGTTGATACCGCCGATGGTAACAACGTACAAATTGTTGATATCGCCGTTGATGGTGACGACGAAATCGATATTGACAACGCCGATTATGACGACGAAGTAGAAGTGATCGCTCGTGATGACGTCGTACTGCTTGAAATAGACGAACTGGATAGTGATATTGAACAGGCAGATTCCGCATACGGAGGTGGGTCAGATGATGAATACCATGATTTGCGAGAGGACCGACTGGACCGGCGTTAGCTTAATCGGCTGAACCCGGAAACCGTATATTGCGTGAATTACATATACTTTACCGAAAATCATCGATCAAAGTATTGTGTTTCGTGCTACTTCGATGTACGGGAAATGTTTGAAGGACTTCGCAAAAGATGTGGTCACTACAGCGAACGCTTTAGAGCCATGCGCGGAATCTTTTGCACCAACGGCGGTGGACCGCTACATCAAATTGTCACGCGCGACATGTGTCCAACCTGTCTGAACGTTTACAGGGCTGATTGTGAGTATTATCTTTTTACTTTAGTATCATTCTAAATATCATTGTGTTTGATAGATTGATAAGAAAAATGCATGTTTTGTTTGTTTCAGAACGACTACCGCTGCGGATATTCAAAATAAAAGAATAAAAAAAATAAAAAACCAAACACACACACCAAGGTTTAATGCATAGCATACACTATGATTATGTAATTATTTAATTTTATTATTAATAAACTATTGTTTTGTATGCCTTCAATTCATATCTACTTTGCGGGTCAGCGTTCCTGTCGTGAAGTTTGGGGATGGATATCTCCGTTAGTATAAACTCGTTGGGGGGTGTCTTGAGCCCTTGCACGGCGACGATGCGCTCTATCTTCACTGAAGCATCTGTGGATAATTGACACGATTTTATGCCGATTTTTGCGTAAATATTGACTGCTTCGAGTACTTCTCGCATTCCGCCGCGTAGATCGTGGGAGCTCCTCGCAGGATGGTTCGAATTATCGTTCAGGCTGCCTCGTGCAGTATACCACTGTCATCTCAGTGTTACATCGGAAGGACAAAGTCGGTAGCGTTACTTTAAGTGCTTCAAATAAAAAACTCGTTCGTTGTGCGAAGCGTCGATGAACTCGACGCTACTAGACCTTTTACTTGTGAACATTCGCGGCCTGGATGAACCGTGGCACGCTGATCTCGTTGATATTTCATCGTACACGTGTAAACCCCCAAACATAAATTTCACCTAACCGTCAAACGTATAATTTTCGCCTGTATTCTGGGTATAGTAATTTAAAAGCATCCATTTGTGAGTATTTCAATCGTGCAGTGAGCAATAAGATGTGAATGCAATTTAGCTTACGCAGTAATTATAGGTAGATCGGTATTCTTGATAACCTAGTAGACGCGTCTGATGATTCTGTACACTATACGATAAGCCAGGTGAAACTGAGTAGCATCAACGTTGACAATGGGAAGCTACCACAACAACATGTTTTGCATAGGACCCCATTTCAAGCAATTTTAACCACATCATTATGTAAGTAAAAATTGACAATAAAGAGCATTGAGAATCAGTAAATTTAGGAGTGTATTCTGAAAGGATTACGCACCGAACTGGACAACGCAAATGTTTGCCATATATCGAGAGACAATCACGAACTCTGTAGCATTTCATCTGACGGGTGATAACGATGGAGCCGTTGCAGGTGATTTGTACGATCAGGAGCGATACGATATATGTCGAAATTGATATGTCGAATATGGCGAAATTGATCTCATTAAAAAAGTATTGTAGCAGCGTAATAATCGAATGTTTGTAATGGGGTTGGCTTTCGACAATACTCACAATAGCTGAATGAGCAAACCTGATGTGGAGCGGACAATAAAAATGTTTTAAATTTTATGACACCTCTCTCTTTCTCTCTCTCCTGTAGAAGCGTGTCAAGAGAGTCTGAGGAAAACTTAGGTGATTCGCCAAACTACAGCGGGCCCTTCTTCATTTTCTCAGTTGAAAAATTCATGAACCAATTTATTATATACAACAGATAAAAGCTATAATTTACACACGTCGTTTCTCACAGGGTTGATTATTTGCAGAACAAGCTTTTTTACAATTATTTTACAAGCTTATCTACAATTTAAAAGAATACACCCTACGAATGTATCCTATAATGCCCTCATGGCAACGTTTTCATGGTTCCAGGTATGATATACCGTTTGTCATCGCGCGGACTTAGAGCAATTTTTGTCTCGTTGGTGGTGTACACTTCATGCAACATCGGTCGTATGCATGCTTGCTGATCAGTCATTTCGATCTGGTAATACAAGCATTTCGTGTAATCCTCGAAGGAGATCTTTCACGCCCCAATGTTACTCTTATCGCGCTTCAGTTTCTTCGAGACGTCTTTACCATCGACTCGCAATGCAGACATTTTTGCTCTAACCCCGACAAATTCCGTCACTATCCGACCATTATTTTCGTCTTTCATAAGTCCGGGAACATTTTTGTTGACAAGCGGTATATCATACCCATTGCTCGCCGGGTACTCGCTCGTATCGAAACGATGGATATTACGCTTCATGTCGTCGTACATATCCTCACACTCAATGTTGTATATGAGGCTGTCCGTATCGGTGTACAACACTGTGCATTTATCTATATACAGAGGTACCATGTACTCATGATGAAAGTCATATAAACATGTCTTCGATATGTCGAGTATGCACATACCCACATATATTGGCTTATTGAATTTCACCTCCAGTTTTCGTAATTCGACAGCAATAAGGTTTTCTGAAAAAACGCTCCGGCTATGAAAATTTGGTTTTGCAATCATTTCCTCTGCCCCGTACCTGCCCTCCCACCGTGTCAAAAGCTTAACGTCTACATGATTTCGCACGTTTTCCATGGTTTTCCCAAACACCGCATTATTCATCAATTTATAGAGATTTTTTTCAAAATTATTCTTTGCTTGGGTTCGGAACTGCGCGTTCAGCTCGATATATGTTCGAAGCCAGGGCGATTGGGAGAATTGGAGTATTCTATGCATTTTTGTGATTTTGAGACCGTGTCGTACAGACTGCTGCAGATTGCGATAATGTATAACATACCGGTTCTTGTTATACACAGTTGCAAGCAGTTTTTCGTATTGTCCCCCCGGTGGTTTACCATGTGTTGAACAAAACGGTAAGTCCGTGTGTGCATCGTTTAAACGTTCCGGGTACTCTAAGCCAACCTCAAGAATGTAACCGGTCGGCGAATCTAGCGTGATAGATGATAAATCGAATGTCGACAACTCATCGACCCATCGAAAATCAGCATAGGGCAATGGTTGACACATTGCCCATCCATATGAATTATTTACATCGAAATACATCAAGTATGATAAGGACCTTGATGGATCGAATGATTCCATGTATTTGTTATTGGCGCGCGCATACCTATTTGAGCACTGACTCAGGCTACCGCGTATACCCCGTTCAACAAATAATGCCATGTCAATGTCGGTGAACAATTCGAAGTTGACGCATGTATGTTTCAACATTGCATCCCATGTGTAGCCGGGGAGAGTATAATAATAAGTGGGGTCGAGCCTGTAACGCTCCATACAGCTATTGCGAAAGTTCTCAAAAATGTCGGCCAGCAACAAAACTTCAGTCTTCAAATACAAGTCACTATATTCACCTAACGTTTGAATAGAAAACCGTTCCCATACATTCTTGGCGTGAGCGTATTCGTTCTCACTTGCAATGTCACCAGTCAAAGTACTGTAGAATGCGTCTCGTGGTGGTAGGTGATAGTCTTCCAATCGGTTCACACTATCAATATATTCATTGGGGACGACGCCCTTTCGAGTTAGTAGGACGAAACTATCGCTTGTTATGTCACGAAATTGCGAACGTAAAATTTTTAGTTTGTCCATTGTCAAAAATGAGGCCGGGTCATCCAGACTTGCATTGAGATATTTGTATGAATCGACGAAGCGTAATTGAATCGGATGTGACTTGTCTGCCGTTCGAAATGTTTTTGTGAAAGAAATGTATTCCTCTTTAGTTATGGGCAGTACAGTGGTTTCCCCCTCGAATGCTGCGGCTAGTTCCTCGATGGTGAGCTGTGCACCATAGCCGGACAAATTATGAAAAAATACGGGGATGAAAAAATACCGTTGGTATTTCAAATTGCAGTTAGAATGGGCTGGACCTGTATAACGTCCGGTCAGAAGGCAATGATCACGAACACGTATGTCGTCTTCGGCAAAATTTTTCACATATATGGCATTGACCAGCGCTTCGAAATTTTTCCCGCTCATCTGTAGTTAGAAGTACCACGGGACCACTATCCGATAGAATATCGTTGAAGTGCAAAGCTAAATTTTTAAGGTTTTCAACAAACCATGGGATGCAATTGGCATCGCACCGCGAATAGTATCCCGATAACGACTCGTCATACGATCAATGTACGTAGTACGCTACGCTAAACACTTCGTGCTGTTGCTGTATATTTTTGTTGTCAACATTTGCCAAAACGCACTCGAGATCCGCATAAATCACAAATGGAAGTCGCTCTTTTCGTTGAAAATTTTCGAACGCTAGCCATTTATCCGTTTTACGAGGTAATCGAATGGCACAGTCGTTTGATTTTCCACAATCCATCTCGTGCGATCGTAATTTAGCCTTCGTGTAAAAGTAGCGCAAACACCTATAACAAAACGATGGAAAGAATGATATTATTGAAGTACATTCTTGCTCATATGTGCATTCTCGAGTATGCTTCTTGTTACTCACCGATCGCAGATGTGTTTTTTCACTTTTTTTTTTATTCAGCTGCGTGTTCACGAGTCGGTATAAATTTTTTATCCATACAAGCCGTGGTCCGACGAATCCTCCACGTACAATAAATTGACGTGTTTAACCAGTTTTTGGGCGCATATTCGAATTGGAACGATGCCTTTCTTTTCCGTTGTAAATACATTAATCGAAACATTGTTTTGCGATTCATTTTTTTTTATTTGATTGAGAGTCATTGGAAAAGCAATTCCCTGAAGCTGCAGTACAGTTGAATGGTGTGGATATAAAGTTACTCGATGCACGTTTGTTTCCACTGGATAAAGAGCAGCCACCACTGCCCACGCGAAACATGCGTTATCCTTAGACTCTATATTCACCACCGCTTTCTTCAGGATTATTTCCCGCGATAAAACAGGTTGACATCCGACACGCATTGCATTGTATTTGTTGATATTTAAAGTTAAGTTTAGTATCCGCTACAATGTCCATCCGCTATCCCGTTTTCGAAAATCTTCGAGAGATGCTAGAGTAGGCTCAACAACTCGTTGTATACACCACTCACGTAAATTGGATGTGGTAAAAAGTTCAAAGTTCTTCTTGTTGATACTTTTAGTTGCACGTTTGTCACCTGACTCAAATTCACCATTGAAAACTGTATTCACTTTTACACTGAAGTGTTTGTTGGTAATGTCTCGCACGTGTGAAAGCATCATATCACACGCCCCTTCGAGAAACTGACGAGGTTCAATATGGTTGTTAGTGATGGCACAGCCGGTCAGGACATGATTTTCGAACCCCGTATCAATCTCTCGCCAGATCAAACCACGAGCACTGTTTTGCGCACCCGTATGTAAAAATCGTCTGCGTAGAACATTTTTTAAACCTTCTAAACGAGCGATTCCTGCTACCAACGATTGCGGATTTCCGAGTGATAATCGTGGTCGTTTAATTCGGCTTTTCTTTTCCAATGACTCCACACACTAATCACATTGTTGCTCCCATACTATATACTCTTCCACGGAATTTATAAGTGCGGCTTGGTCGTGCAGATTTTGTTCAAGTTATGGAATTTTCTCAGCCATTTTCACGTGAGTTCACAATAGAAGTTTCAAGAGGTGATGTCAGCAAAAGTGACCGCTCGATTCGTAGTGTAAAGCCTGCGGTGGTAGAAGTCGTTTTCATTCGGGAATCTTTTTTCCATATTTTTCCTCTATGTTAGGAGTGCACTATAGTTCCACACTAGAGTGCACTATAGTTCCACACTATAGTGTTCTTATATTGTAATACTATAAGAATAGTGGGGAGGCATGGGAACGGAATGAACCAGTTAAAAGGGAGTATAACTGTGGAAGATCTGGAGTTTTCACACAAAAAATCGAGCTGTGTCATCCACGCATTATTGAGTACTTTGCATATATAAACACCTCGGTGTCACAGTGTCATAAAACGGTGTACAGTTGCATAAAATAAGTTTTATAGGTGAGGACTTTATTTCACATCCAGCATTTCTATGGCATTCATTTTTCGAGTAGGTGTGATAGACGCCGACTTTCACATCTGCATGTACATACACACACACACACACACACACACACACACACACACACACACACACACACACACACACACACACACACACACACACACACACGCGCGCGCGCGCGCGCGCGCGCGCACGCACGCACACACACACACACACACGCACGCACGCACACACACACAATATGTATGAACGGACAAAATGTTGAATAAGAACTTCGATACATGTATTCACGTAAATCATCGCTTTTTTTCTTTACCCGAAGCTCCCTATCCCCACGGTGTAAAACCTTCCCCCCCCCCCCATACGAACCGCGCGGCGGAGCTCCCACGCGCTTGCTCTAGCGGTAAACAGGTCGTCGATATCTGCAGAAAATACCACCAATCAGTCTATTCGGAAAAGCAGCTCGAAACCGCCCCCTCCCTCCCCCACTCAACCACGAGCTCCCGAAAAAGGGCCCAATCCCCCCACCCCTCCGACTTCCCCCACCACTAATTCCCCATACGTGTCACAGCGATGCAACCACGACCGCCAGACACCCCCACCACGCGCCGCCGCGGGATACCCACTACACCACACCTGTGACGTCACCGTCTTCGTCTCTCGCTATATGTATGTATCTACTCCCGACTATTCGGAACTGAAGGAAATGGATCTGGAACAACGATCGCAAAAATGGCAAGACATTCACGTACGCACGAGTCAGTACTTTTTACAAATCGTGAAATGCTGTTCTCCTCCCCGAAGCTCAATTTTTTCTGTTTTGTCGAGTCGTTTTTTACTACCTCTAATTCCGATATCTCAAAGTGATATTGGACTTGAAATGGCTGATGAGAACGGAAAATGTCCATCAATGAGAAGAGTATGTGGCTTCCGGATGGAGGCCGTGTTGAGGATCAGCGTTGTGCCGACGTTTCGCAAACGTGACAGTCTGCATCATCAGGGCTGAGAGCTCCGATACTGAAGCTGCGTGTCTCAGGTATTCCTTATATAGTTGCAGACATCGTTCTGGATCGCTGCACCAGTCAATCAGATGTTTTAATTGATCAGCTGGTCAATTAAAACATCTGATTGGCTGGTGCAGCGATCCAGAACGATGACTGTAACTATATAAGGAATACCTGAGACACGCAGCTTCAGTATCGGAGCTCTCAGCCCTGATGATGCAGACTGTCACGTTTGCGAAACGTCGGCACAACGCTGATCCTCAACACGGCCTCCATCCGGAAGCCACATACTCTTCTCATTACATAAAGAGCCGTGAAAGCCTTAAAACTAAAATGTCCATCAATATTTGTCCTGGAAACATTAAGGGATACTGTCAGGCAAACTTTTAACTCCTTCAAAGATATTCCGTATGATATCGCTTGCCCTTCGCTGAAACGTGATAATAATATCCAACGAAAAGTCTGCACAAAGTGTGGGCTTTACCATGCATCTCTGAATAAGTTACGAAGCCACCAAAAATGCTGTGGAGTGATGGGTCCTGTTAAAAAAATTCGGCCTGTCAGAGTTGCTGCTAAACACCAAAGAGGGATACTAACACTTATTAAGAACTACGAGGATCAAGAAGAACCAGAATGGTTTGACGAAGAACTCATCAATACAGAGAATATATAACTACAAAAGATAGACGAAGGAAAGGCGGAAGTTGTAGCTTCTCTCATATCGACTGAGACTGACCTGAATCATCCTTGGGAACATATTGCATCCTAGGTGCATCGTGATAAAAGATTATTAAAGTATTTATTATTCATGTTACATAACATAAAGAATATATTTCATTTCAAATTACATATATATTTACTTAATGTAAACAATATATAATTGTTCGTACTGAAATTATCTATTAAATGGTTTTCATATATTACTTGCGTCTTATTTTTGAACAAAAACTGAGAGCAGGAAGGGGGTTGGGCTCCGTGTCACTCAATTTCCGCGAATGACAACGGGGGGGGGGGGCATCGACACCGTCACGAAATGTCACAGAAGGGAGGGGGTCGAATATTTATAAAATTTGCGTCACGTGTTTAATGAATGGCCCCTATACGAAGACCTCAGCAATACCAAATTGTTAGATCGCTTCGTTGTCGGATATACCCAAAACTGCAATTAGAGCTTCAACCAACTTATTTGGAAGATAGCTCCAAAAACGATGAACAGCGGAGCGAAAATCGTTAACATTGCTGTACTTCTTGCAACGTGAATGATCAACAATGGTGTCACCGCATTATTGGAAGTTATGAACATGGTAGGAATATCGGTTGGATCAGAAGCGCACTTGTACATTGCCTTCAGTTAATGCCTGGACCTGTTGTATGAGAGCTAACTTCAAAGAGCGGAAATATTACCGTTCTGTGAAGTTAACGTCATCGGTAAATTTTCGAACGAATTTTAGACAGATGTGTCACGTGTCATTTCTAACCCGTGAGGCGATACAGCCTCGCGAAAAAATGACAGCGCTTATACGTCGCAACTGCACAGTGAATGCAGGCATGGAAATCTCGAAAGGATGGAAGATATGAATGCGAAATTGGAAAAAAGAACATACGGAGCCCATTTCAGAAGAAATATAAAACATTAATTCGATGCGTAAATACATCCGGAGCAAAAATAACAAAGTATAGAGAATACTGGAGAAATAAATAAAAAGCCGACGCGGAACATTCTGTTTCTGTATGCGATGTTTTCGGTGTCAGTGCCGGAGAAACAGAAATACGAACTAAAAAGAAATTCACTGTAACACTCGGTGCTTCTGAACGTGGATTACCGATAAATTATAGATATCTGGTTTCGTATTTATATCTTAATTGTTAGCCACCAACATAAAGGAGTTTCCACGATACAATACATTGTGTATTGGTTTTTAATATATGTAATTTTTACTCTCTATTGCCGTAGAAAATATTATCTTCAAGCGGGTTTCCTAACGCATGCGATTTTGAACGAACGTAACAAGTATTTGTTCAAAAACATATATTGTAACGTTTGATTGTTTCAAATTATAAAAAAAACTACTCCTATTGGATATCTTTTGGTTATCACGACGAATGCAAGGTAACAGAAGATTTCGTCAAATCATGTTTCGGCTCGCATAACCGAAGTGATGACGCAAAGAATTAGATTCGTCTCTAGTTATTGATTAAAAACGATAGACGTTTGAGTTTTGCGCTTTACGTAAAAGGCCTCAAAGTTTGCAGGAAAAAAGAGTCCTATCTCGTGACGATCTCTGTTGTGCTGAAAGTTTTTTACAGGTGGTAATTAATCCAAGTGGGAGTGCAAGTAGTTCTTGTGTAGAATAAATCCTACAACCGGAAACCACTGCCTAATGCATTCGATTCATTTCTTTACGTTAGCTAGTGCAACGGTAGAGGTTGAAAAACGCTCTTTTGAGCATTGAAGAGTGTATGTTTTTTTCCAAATCATGAAAAGAAACGAATCCAACCACTGGCAACATGATTTTTATAAACGAACGTAAAACATTATCTGAACAAATCGTTTCGCACGTTGGATTCGTCTCGATACTGAACAAAAACATCTTCGAATTTTTCGAAGTTGAACAAATCCAATTACGACCTCGCGAAAATGTCCATTTAGATAAACGTTTTAACGATGCTCTCGATATCGAGAGAGGATGCATTTTTTAAATCAATCAGAAAAACGAATCCAAACATTGCAAACGTGATTTCGATAAATAAACATAAGACATGATTTGATCGAATTGCTTTTCGGATTCGTTCAGACTCATAGTCCACAGCAGCAGTGATAGTCCTCAATGGCTAATTTCGTACCGAGGGTGATACATTTTAAAAAATTACACACTGAGAACGAATCCGAAAAATCCCAAGGTTATTTCGATAATGAAACACAAAACAGAAACTGTTGAAACAGGCGTATTTATCAACGTCGAATCTCATGTGAATTTCTCTCCGAGTCGACGACTTTTAGATCGGGAAACGAATCCGAATCCGCATGCAAGCGTTTCTGTTGTGGAATAATCCCTACAATCTGAGAATGGCTATTTTCGTGCCGAGGGTGAGCGATTTTTAAAAATCGCCTACTGGGAACGAAACCGAACATTCTCGAAGTTATTTCGACAATGAAACAGAAAACAGAATTTGAATGCATCGTTTTTTATTTTGGATTCCTCTCGAACCGATAAAAGAAACGGTTGAAACAGGCGTATTTATCAACGTAGAATCTCACGTCAATTTCTTTTCGAGTCGACGACTTTAAGATCGGGAAACGAATCCGAGACCGCATGCAAGTGTTTCTGTTACGGAATAATCCCTACAATCTGAGGACGCCGCGCCGATCATCGAAGTCGTTCACGTTCATCGTTCACAGCAGCAGTAGTAATCCTCAATGGGTATTTTCGTGCCAAGGATGATAGATTTTGAAAAATCACCTACTGGGACCGAAACCGAACAATCTCGAGGTTTTTTCGACATAAAATACATAACAGAATTTGAATGGATCGTTTTTTATTTTGGATTCAAATAAAACCGATAAAAGAAACGGTTGAACCAGGCGTATTTATCAACGTCGAATCTCACGTGAATTTCTTTTCGAGTCGACGACTTTTAGGGCGGAAAACGAATCCGAGATCGCATGCAAGTGTTTCTGTTGCGGAATAATTCCTACAATCTGAGGATGCCGTGCCTAACATCGGATTCGTTCACGTTCATCGTCCACAGCAGCAGAAGTAGTCCTCAATGGCTATTGTCGTACCGAGGGTGATAGATTTAAAACAATCATCCACTGGGAACGAATCTGAATAATCTCGAGGTTATTTCGATAATGAAACCCAAAACAAAATTTCAATGGACCGTTTTTCATTTGGGATTCCTCTTGATACTGTTGAAACAGGCGTAATTATCAACGTCGAATCTCACGTGAATTTCTTTTCGAGTCGACGACTTTTAGATCGGGAAACGAATCCGAGTCCACATGCAAGTGTTTCTGTTACGGAATAATCTCTACAATCTGAGGATGCCGCGCCGATCATCGGATTCGTTCACGTTCATCGTCCACAGCAGCAATAGTAGTCCTCAATGGATTTTTTCGTGCCGAGGTTGAGAGATTTTTAAAAATCACCTACTGGGACCGAAACCGAACAATCTCGAGGTCATTTCGACATAAAATAGAAAACAGAATTTGAATGGATCGTTTTTTATTTTGGATTCCTCTCGAACCGATAAGAGAAACGGTTGAAACAGGCGTATTTATCAACGTCGAATCTCACGTGAATTTCTTTTCGAGTCGACGGCTTTTAGATCGGGAAACGATTCCGAGTCCGCTTGCAAGTGGTTCTGTTACAGAATAATCCCTACAATCTGAGGATGCCGCGCCGATCATCGGATTCGTTCACGTTCATCGTCCACAGCAGCAGTAGTAGTCCTTAGTGGCTGTTGTGGTGCCGAGGGTGATAGATTTAAAAAATCATCCCCTGGGAACGAATCTGAATAATCTCGAGCTTATTTCGATAATGAAACCCAAAACAAAATTTAAATGGACCGTTTTTCATTTGGGATTCCTCTTGAGACGATAAAAGATACTGTTGAAACAGGCGAATTTATCAACGTCGAATCTCACGTCAATTTCTTTTCGAGTCGACGACTTTTAGATCGGGAAACGAATCCGAGACCGCATGCAAGTGTTTCTGTTACGGAATAATCCCTACAATCTGAGGATGCCGCGCCGATTATCGGATTCGTTAATGTTTATCGTCCACAGCAGCAGTAGTAATCCTCAATGGCTATTTTCGTGCAGAGGTTCATAGATTTTTTTAAATCACCTACTGGGACAGAAACCGAACAATCTCGAGGTTATTTCGACATAAGATACAAAACTGAATTTGAATGGATCGTTTTTTATTTTGGATTCCTCTCGAACCGATAAAAGAAACGGTTGAAACAGGCGTCTTTATCAACGTCGAATCGCATGTGAATTTCGTTTCGAGTCGACGACTTTTAGATCGGGATACGAATCCGCGTCTGCATGCAAGTGTTTCTGTTGTGAAATAATCCCTACCATATGAGAATGCCGCGCCGATCATCGGATTCGTTCACGTTCATAGTCCACAGCAGCAGTAGCAGTCCTCAATGGCTATTGTCGTGCCGAGGGAGATCGATTTAAAAAAATCATTTACTGGGAACGAAACCGAACAATCTCGAGGTTATTTCGACAATGAAACACAATACAGAATTTGAATCGATCGTTTTTTTATTTTGGATTCCTCTCGAACCGATAAAAAAACGGTTGAAACAGGCGTATTTATGAACGTCAAATCCCATGTGAATTTCTTTTCGAGTCGACGACTTTTAGATCGGGAAACGAGTCTGAGTCCGCATGCAAGTGTTTCTGTTGTGGAATAATCCCTACAATCTGAGAATGCCGCGCCGATCATCAGCTTCGTTCACGTTTATCGTCGACGCAGCAGTAGTAGTCCTCAATGGCTATTGTCTTGCTGAGGGTGATGGATTTTTAAAAATTACCTACTGGGAACGATGTCGAACAATCTCGAGGTTATTTCGACAATTAAACACAAAACAGAATTTGAATGTACCGTTTTTTATTTTGGATTCGTCTCGATCCGATAAAAAAACTGTTGAAATAGGCGTAGATATGAACGAAACCGAACAATCTCGAGGTTATTTCGATAATGAATCACATAACAGAATTTGAATGGATCGTGTTTATTTTGGATTCGTCTCGAACGGATCAAAAAAACTGTTGAAACAGGAATATTTATCAACGTCGAATCTCATGTGAATTTCTCTCCGAATCGACGACTTTTACATGGGGAAACGAATCCGAGTCCGCATGCAAGTGTTTCTGTTGTGGAATAATCCCTACAAACTGAGAATTCGGCGCCGATCGTCGGATTCGTTCACGTTCATCGTTCACAGCAGCAGTAGTAGTCCTCATTTGCTATTTTCGTAACGAGGGTGATACATTAAAAAAAATCACCCACTGGGAACGAATCCGAACAATCTCGAGGGTTTTTCGATTATGAAACACAAAACAGAATTTGAATGGACTGTTTTTCATATTGGTCCGATGGTGGCGCGGCGTTCTCAGTTTGTACGGATTATTCCACAACAGAAGCACTTGCATGCGGACTCAGATTTGTTTCCCGATGTATAAGTCGTCGACTCGAAGAGAAATTCACATGATTCGACGTTGATATATACGCCCGTTTCAACCGTTTTTTTTTATCGGATCGAGACGAATCGAAAATGAAAATATTTCTCAAAGGATTCGATTCTTTTTTCTCTGCGGATCCTAGTGCAATGATAGCGGTTCAAAAGTGCTTTTGAGGAATTGAGCGAATTTTTAAAAAATATATGTTTAAAGCAAACGAATCCAACCACCGTAAATGTGATTTCAATAAACGACGACGAAACACTATATGAACAAATCGTCTTGCACATCGGATTCGTCTCGATATGTAAAATAAAAGTTGTATGCGTACTTATCAAAGTTGAAGAAAAATATAAGTCCGATCTTATGTACAACTCCGTGTGGATCAGTTGTTTTGACAGCTAGGAATTGTTTCGAGTGCGAATGAAGTGGTGTCGTTGCGCAACAACTTGATATTACTGCCCCGAATTCGTCCCCGATTTTATCTTACTTCTGTTCAGATTGCGTCGACAAGTCTGACGATGCCGCGAGAACGATGACAGGAACCTTGCTTACGTAACAAAGATAAAATCGGTTTGCTGAATGGTTCTCGGGACCTGATTCGGACATACTCCATATTACTACATCGATTTTGCCTCCGATTTTATCTTACTTCCGGTCAGATCGAGTTCAGAGAACACTTTTCTTTGCAGTTGTAATTAAATGTAACAAATGCGATTTCGAGTATTCTTTTAGTTGAACAAACTTTTAAGTTAAAAATCGATCAACGAAATATTGCATTCCGTCCTTCTTATAGTCAAGTGCCGTCCTAGTTTTTCTAAAACACTAATGTTTTTTCTTTCTTTTAACATATTTAATCATTCGGAGTTTCAAAAGTAAGGAGATTAATTAACATTTTGCTATTTGCTCGATTTTTATCGACGATAAGTTCCCTGCAAATAACGTAGATTTTTATTCTCTAATCACTGGGCAAGATAATTACATTATTTTGATACCTACAATTTAATATTTCAGGTTTATTATATCTAATTCATGTTGTTTTTTCATAGTCATTAAGATTGCAATCATTGTAATGGCGATATTATGATAATTCCTTTATTTCGTTTTCGCTTATATTTTTTCTTTTGAATGAGTCGGTGTCTCCGACACAGCTTTCAATACATTAATGTATCGCATGGATTTCACATATGTGCACTCGTTTGTTTTGAACTGTCATAAAACTCAGTCGAAAAATGGCCGAGCCTCAAGAGGAACGTAATGCTTTTGCAAATTATTCTCCTTCTGTTCGCGGTGAAATTGTAGGGTCGCATAGGGCTGGAATGTCGCAACGTGAGATCCGAGGTCGGGTCGGGTGCCATAAAAAAACAGTTAGTTTGTGAATCAGAAGGGCCGGAGGTGGCATGAATGCACTTTCCGATCACCGTAAAAATAATAAAAGGCCTCTAAAAACCACCCCTGAGCAAGACGTGCACTTGTGCGAGTACGTAGAAGAAAATCCTTTTACTACGATTCCGGAAGCTTTAGAAGCAACGGGCATTCCGATTAGTGTCAACACGGCTCTCAGCCGTTTGAAAAGTGTGGGTGTTATCGCCCATCGGCCGCTAAAGAAAACTCCCCTAACGGAGAACCATCGTCAGCAGAGGATTACTTTTGCTGAAGAACATTTATTATGGACACCTGAACAGTGGGCTAAAGTTATCTGGTCTGAGAAGAAGGTATAAGATCGTCGAAACTTCATATTGGATAAAAATAATGTTTTACAACAAATTTTTTCGAGTACCATCTTGACATGGTTTGTGAACTTATTTGAATAGAAAATTTAGAATAGATAGTAAGTTGCAGCTGTTCCGAGTTGAAAAGATAATTGAAAAGTTTTATATTATTTGAACCGAAATTAATTACATAATTTTCCTTAATCCATTAACGCATAAGAATTGTGATTTTTCAAATTACACTACCCACAAAAATTAAGGGATATTTGAAAAATTCCAAATTTTTGGGTGATTTTCAACAAGGGATGACTCGGAGAAAAATGATCGTACAGAAAAAAAAAGTTGTAGCTTCAAGTGTCTAGTTTTTCAGATCTGGACTGTACATTTTTTTAGCATGGGGGGTTTTCAAGTAATCATTGAAAAACCAACGAATTTTTTTCTTCTAATTTTTGCTCGCCTTTAAAATGGTCTGTGGACTTCAAAAATTGTTTTTTTCACCATGCGATCATAAAACTCTTTTAGACAATTTAATCAACTTTAATTTGACCCGAGCTGCGTACGATGATTTAGCGTGGAGTAATCGTCGATCAAATCAAAAAAGTCCATTTTAACTTTGACAATCAATTACTCGGCAACTAATGATCGTACAGAAAATGAAAGTAGGGTTTTGGAAACTGCAAAACATTCTCTATGACATGCAATTAGTGGCTGTTGATCAATTTTTTTTTTTCGAATTGACAATGGTCACTGAAAAAAGTTAAAAATTCGCGAATTTAAGGATATTTCGAAAATTTGGTATAACTTTGGATATAATGCATGAACGAAGGATATCGTCGGTAATTTTTCAACCTCGAAGTGTCCTCCAAAAACCCTCAAAGTTGCACAGCGCTGAGATTTTTTTTTTTTTTTCTTAGTGCCCCGAAGGTTTAAATTTATCGTTTCTGTCAAAAACACCGTAACAAGCAATTTTTCGATTTTTATTCATTTTCCAACTTCAAAATGGTTCTTTTTAGCAATAATGCGTAATTTTTTATTTGAAGACATCAATTACCAAGAAAAAAGTTAAAAAATATTTTCTTGCGAAAAAAATTTTTTTTCAATTTTTTTTTCAGCATGTTCACAATGCTTGATTACCTTGATTTTTTTTACCCTTTTCACTTACCGCCGGCATTAGCGTTACCCAAAGCGTACCACCTGGAGCTTGTTATGGTAAAAAAATCAACGTAATAAAGCATTATGAATATGCTGAAAAACAAAAAAATTTGAAGAAATTAATGTTTTTAAATACAACAATTACACTTTATTGCTTTAAAAAACCATTTTGAAGTTGACAAAATGAATAAAAATCGAGAAATTGCTTGTTACCGTGATTTTTGACAGAAACGATAAATTTAAACCTTCGGGGCACTACAAAAAAAAAATCGCAGCGCTTTGTAACTTTGAAGGTTTTTTGGGGACACTTCGAGGTTAAAAAATTACCCATGATATCTTTCGTTCATGCATTATATCCAAAATTATACCAAATTTTCCAAATATCCTTAAATTCGCAAATTTTGAACGTTTTTTCAGTCAACATCATCACTTCGAAAAAAAATGTTTATCAACAGCCACTAAGTGCATGTCATAGAGAATGTTTTGTAGTTTACAAAACCCTACTTTTATTTTCTGTACGATTATTAGTTCTCGAGTAATTGATTGTCGAAGGTAAAGTGGACTTTTTTGCTTTGATCGATGATTACACCGCGCCAAATCATCGTACGGAGCTCGTTAAAAAATCAAAGTGAAGCCGATTAAATTGTCTAAAAGAGATATGTTCGCATGATAGAAAATATGTTTGCGAAATATGTTCGCATGATAGAAAAAAATTTTGAAGCCCACAGACCATTTTAAAGACGAGCAAATATTCGGATAAAACATTTTCGTTGGTTTTCTGATGATTACTTAAGAACCGCTTACGCAAAAAAAATACAGTCCAGATCTGAAAACTAGCCACTTGAAGCTACAATTTCCTTGTTTTTAATTTTCTGTACCACCGTTTTTCTCCGAGTTATCCCTTATTGAAAATCACCCAAAAATTTGGAATTTTGGAGAAGTGTATTTTGCAGCCAAATTTTTTATATTTAAAAAGAAGGATTTTTAAATAAATCTTATGTTTCCCAGTACTTGCGCGTGTGTTCTTTCCGATACTGGGGTCAAAATTGAGTTTGTTTGGGTTGAATAATAAATATGGTAGCAATGTAAAACACAAAAAATCGACAAAAATAATTTTCTCGTTTCTTTTTTCATTGAAGCCGCAGAAAAATGTAATATTTTTATGAACCATGAGTACAAAATAGTTGTAATTTAACGATATATTTTTTAAATTAGTCGTTATCGTCAACATTGGAAATAATGTTGAGTGATGAAATCTACAAAAAAACAAGGTGAAATTTATAAAGATCGAAGATATCTGAGCCTCTGCGGTCGTCATTTTTTACTCATCGCATTGAAAATATAATATTCCATTATAAACTATAAATGACTTGAATTATTGTTATTTACACTCATAATAGATTGTCATTTTTTCAATAAACGTACAATAATAGCTGAGGATAAGGATATTCTACAATTTTCACATTAAAGTCATCATTTTGGAAGTAAAAATGATGATGACGAATTTAAAGAAATATTCTGTTAAACTACAACGATTTTGTGCACTCATGGCTGATGAAAATATGAAATTTTTCTAAGTCTTCAATGAGAAACAATCGCGAATGAAAATTTGTTTTAATTTTCTCTGTTGTTTTAATTTCACTGCTGCCATATTTTGCCCGCATCACGTCCATTGTATACTGTGGGGCATCAATTATTTCTATCACGAACTCTCCCCCTAATAGGTTTTTACTTCTTCGGCCGATGGACGTCGGAATGTCTATCGCCCGCGTACTAAGGCTTATGCGTGCGATGAACGGTATGTTGTCGAAAAACAATGGAATGGCAGGATATCTGCTGGCTTCTGGGGGTGTATGTCCGCGGAGGGGGTGATGGTGTTATGTGAAATTCCACCGCGCATGAATTCCGCCGACTACATTCAACTGTTGGAAAACACCATGCTCCCCTGCGCTAGGGCTCGATTCCCCTGTCACGTCCTGAGGGGACGTGGGCATATATTTTATCGCGGTTCCCTCTTTTTAGCCTACGCCTAGCGCAATAGCTCGGGATGAGGGTGAAAAAGGGAAAGGTGCATGCAAAGATGGGAGTGACGCAGTGACTCGATTAAGAAATAAATTGATCTATACAAATAATAAACAATTTGGGATTTATTGAAGTTAACCAATTTAGTTAATTCCGTCAACATGAAAATACATAGAGGTTCGCTTACATTTATGATGCGCCGTGGATATGATAATCGGTTTACAGCGGTTGGGTTCGGGCCTCCGCAGACAGGTCGGACCCCTCGGTTGCGCACGCTCCGTGACAATGTTGAAATTACACGTTGATACAAATTTTCACACATGCGAGTTTCACACGTACACATTCAACGTAGACAGTTAAATGATTTCTTACAGTTCGCGTTTTTATGAGGAACAATTTTGAAGTTCAAGTTTCGCGTTTGCTGTCAGGAGACAGATGCTCTACTTATTCCGATGAAAGTTGTTGGGAGACTTTGACTCAGGGAGTGATGATGGAACACTCTGTTGGGAGACTAGGTCTGAACGAGTGGTGATGGAACACTCTGTTGGGAGACTAGATCTGAACGAGTGGTGATGGAACACTGACTTCAAGATTTTTCCATCCTAGCTTGTAGGATATTTTGGATGCTGGGATGGTGAGAGAAGTTTCTCGAAAAGTGCATTTTCGTCATGCGTTAATTTTTTGATTGGTGGAAAGGATGTAGGAAACTTCCGAGTGCATATGATTGGTCGAGTAGGAAGGGGAAATATTTTTGGAGACTATGATTGGGTGTAGACTATGATTCGTGATCTCCATCTCGATTCTCGGAAACTAGTCCGCGTCTCGTTATCTGGAGCGTTGGAAAAATATAGGGAGGAAAAAGGGCCTTGGTCGCGTCGCCGTGCTTGCCTCAAGATAGGCATTGTTGACCCAGGTGTGAGGCGCATGGGAAATACCAGCGTAGTTTTATTGCCGGATTTTCTTTTGGAGAATGTATAATTTTGTAGAGTAAGGATTTGGATATTTTCGTGTGTCTTCGTGTGTTGTACGTTCTTATGGCTAAGGATTTTATCATCAACTGCGTTTGACGGTTGCGTGTAGATATGTTCAAGACCGACTGTGCTCTCGCGTGGGAACTTATGCGCGACGCTCGCTTCTTATCGATATATTTCGTTTCGACTATGGTACGCCTAATTCTAAAGAAAATATAAGAACCCGTCGAAAAATGAGAATGCTGTTATCGTGTGTATTGGTTTTCGTAGTTTTCCACGATTTCCATGTGGAATCGGGTAAGCCCGCGTTTTCGCCGGAGTGAAATAAAATAGGAGAGGAAAAAGAAATAGATAGCGCTTTTTCTCGCGACGTTACACCTCCCCCCTTTAGGATTGAGCGTCTCGCTCGATCGTAGTCGTTGGGAGTGGCGATCAAAAGTATAATGGCACGATCACATGAATTGGCATTGTCATTGATCGACTTACAATGTGTCTTAAATACATTGGAAGATTGGTATCTAATATGACGGTGTGACTTATAGTTATCTTGCCCTTAGGAGGTTCGCATAAATTTCATTATCATTTTATGAGAGAGCGTGTGTTTTTTTTAAAGATTTTCGTACGAGATTATTGTTTCTTTTTTTTAAATTATGTATATAATTTTTTTTATTTCACTGTAAAATGTATATTTACGCGGTTTCTTCTTTCTTTTTCGTTGCGGATAGATACTTATTTACTCATTTTAACTTATCTTCCTTGACAAGGTTAAAAGAACAATAATGACAATAAAAGTAATTTAAACAAAAATGATTAATCATAATGATCTTTTTGTACCTGAATATGTCTTCTCGCGTGAACTCAACGGAAGGAGCGCGATTTGGAGGATTCGTCGTATTTTGGACTACTGGAGATGCTAAGGTGGACATCATGTGTTGCAGCGTTGGCCTTGGTATGACCTCTTGGTTCGGCTGAAGGGGCCGTCACGAGTTTATAAAGTTCTTGACCAATCTCTGCATCTGTTGAAGTTTTCTTCTTGCACCTGCATCGACGAGGTAGATCGGTTAGCCACACAGAGTGTGTTGGCTGTATGCATGGATCACCGTATCTACGAGGAGCTTGATTGGTCGCATGATGGGTAACATTCGGGTGAGACCAGCGCTTGCTGTACCGAATTGAATCAATTTTTCCCAGGTGCGGTTCCAAATGGAGTCCGCTTGGTGTTATATATCGTTGTTATCCAGGAGATACAACAACTTCTCCTCTTGATTGACAATGTTTTGACCACTGATGCCCCATGCCATATTGTTTAGGGCAGCGGGTTGCTCCACAGGAAACATGATATGTTTTCATACGTTGTCGATGTTCTGCGGAATAGATCCCACAGGGTGATTCTGGATTGGTGTATCGCCAAGTAGACTTTGTCGTCGGCTTCATGCTTGCAGGTAGCATGGCTTCGACAGGAGCAGCCATGAACTTGTACCAGATGTCTCCGTAAAGGTAATAAGGAGGAAGTAAGGAATTACAGGTTGTTTGAGTTCTTCTTTTGGTAATATAAGAGTTCGAGGAGTAAGGAGATATTTTTCGTTCCCACGAGTGACAGGTTGATCGTAATATTCTTTTAACCTGATCAGATTTATTTCTATTATTATCTAATGAATAACGTGTACTATTTCGCCACCAAGTACCACTATTTAAATCGACTTCTTCATTGAATTGTATGCAATTCGTCCGAGGCTTATACCACTAATAACAGTTATTTTTGAATATTTGGCGCTCTTTGCTACAATGTTGCGTTTGCGTATAGTAATGTAATGATTTTCTAATATAATATAATAACTGCGTATGTAAAATTGAATTGGCATGAGCGATTATATCTAGGTTCGCGACAGGAAATCTCTCTCGAATTGTGAAACAGTTATTTCGGTGTAGTTTGAATATAAGTAGTTGCCGATGTTCTGAACTATCGATACTGTAACTAAAAATGTAATCTTTTTCTCTGGTTGGAAGTACAAAGGTGATATTGTTGATACTGAATAGGTTGATATCAGCCACCTGAAAAACAGGGTAATTATTATTATTATTTGTTTAATTAGGGTTAAAATCGGATTCGTCGACTCTGGTCGACTTGGTTTTTCTTTTCGGCTTTATTTCGACGTTAATGTGCGAATACCGTAATCTGTTCTCGTGAACAATGCGTGTTTTGTTGTAATATTGGATTTTCACTTTACCCTTGTCCAGTTTTTCTAGCACCTTATGTGGTCCCGTATAATGGTCTCCAAGTTTACCTGGTTTGGGACCCTTTTGGAGATAGACAAAATCTCCAACCTTAAAACTCTTTGAATTAGCATTTTTATCATAATATTTATTCGAACGATGTTTGGACGAAACTAGGTTTTCATAGGCGAGGTTCCTGATTCCATTTATTCTCGTAATTAATTCGATTAAATACTCGCGATAAGTGGGCAACTGATCGGATTCTCTAAGTGGTTCGCTTGATGGAACTCTCGCTAGTTTGCCAAAAACTACTTCATATGGAGTATACTTTTTACTCTCATGAACGCTGGTATTATATGAGAGAGTCGCTAATTCTAGTCATTGATCCCACGCGTTATCTGTATCTGTGTATTGTTTCAAAAATTCAGCCAATACATGATGAGATCTCCCAAGGGATCCGTTAGATTGAGGGTGAAATGCCGTTGTCCGACATCGCTTGATTCGAAATCGTTTAGCGATTCGTTTCATGAGGCCACTTAAAAAATTACTTCCTTGATCTGTTAATAGCGCTTTGGGTGCACCAAAAACGCATATAAATTTCTTTATAAATGCATCGGCGACCGTTGTCGCTAGTGCATTTGGGAGTGGAATAGCGACACAAAATTTTTAAAGCTCGTCTTGGATAGTCAGAATGTATTCGTTCTGATTGGACGTACGTTGCATTGGACCTACTATGTCCATCGATATTTTTTCAAAAACCGTGCCCAGTGTATCCGTTATGATCATTGGCTGTTTCGTTTTGACTCTAACCAGTTTCTTTAATTGACAATCTAGGCATTGTTGAATTCTTCTCTGAATGTCCGATTTCAAGTCTTCCCAAAAATACTCTCTTTTAATTCTGTTATATGTCTTGGAGACGCCTTTGTGTCCTCCTATAGGGGACTTATGCATCTCGTAAAAAATGGAATCTCGTTTTTCAGTTGGCACGTAGCGTAGTGTCCCTAAGCAGATGATTACTCTTGTTTCACTGGACTTGAATGTTTCTTTTATTATGTTCAAGACGTCAGCCCATATTAGGCGCTCGACGTGGTTACTGTGGCAAATACTCACTGATTGGAGCTTGAGATTTACGCAAAGATCTTTTAATTCCCTTACGCTTTCTTTAATATTTTCTGATACGAAGGATAATGAACCAGAATACTCGCCTTTGATGACTAGGGCAATGTGATATTTTTTTCCAACCTGTTTACTGTAGGCACGACCTTCTGTTAAATTCTTCCAGAGGGGAAGTTTATTTACTTCAAATAATTTTTGCGATCCAGAGTCGCAAGGTTTTCCAATTGAGTCGACAAAATATACTAAATTATCGTTTCGATAGTGAAATAATTCTTTGGTTGTTACGCAATTTGCGATTTTAAATTCAGAGGTCCTATCTTCCCGGAGTGGGATTTCTTTGTCTTCAGAGGATATTGAGGCATTGGTGGAATCGGAATCTAGGTCAGTGGAGCTTTTGGAGTTGGGAATTTGAGGTGCTTTGCGCAGGTTAGGCCTTTCAGCTGATTCGGGGTCAGTGCCCTTTCGGGGTCGCCTAACACGCGCGGGCCTTGGTATCTCGGCTTCTGTTTCCTCGCTGCTACTCTCCTCGTAGTTTATGGCCCTACGGTTTCGGAGCGCAAGGCGCCGGGACTTGGAGCGCGCATCTGTCTCCTTGGAGGCAGGTACGTCAACCATTTCCGATACATCGTCACCGAGTTTTTCTTCAACCTGTTGTTTTGTTTTCTTAGCTACCTGAGATACGTAGTTCTTCGCTTGCGAGCGAGTGACGACATTTATTTCTTCTATTTTGGGGGTTTCATGAATTTCTGCTTGAGTTGTAAAACCTATAGGGTCTTCGTTTTCGCTAACACTGTTTTCTGCTAATTCGCGGAGTACATCTTGTACTATTTTATCTAGATTTTCATCGTTCTGTTCGCAATGAGGGATGGCTTTGACATCCTCGAATTTTTCAATTGGGTTACGCGATAAGGCGTCGGCGTTTGAATTTAATTTCCCTGGCTTGTACACGACGTCGTAATCGTACTCTGAAAGTTTGAGTCGCCATTTTAGGACGCGTGTGTTCGCGTCTTTGGCAGTTTTAAACCAAACTAAGGGCTCGTGATCTGTAACGAGAGTGAACCTTCTGCCATAAATCTAAGGTCGGAAGGCTTTTTTCAAAAATTGTTTTTGCATTCAAATTTTGGTTTTGATTTCCATTTTGATTTGGACTTTGTTTTTGATGTTGATTTTTATTTTGATTTTGTTTTTGTTTTTGAATATTTTCTCGATTTTTTATTGTTTTCATTTTCCTTTTTGTTTTTGATGTTTCCTCGCTACTAGAATTTTTATTTATTTTTCCCTGATCAGTGCCCTCATCGGAGCTGCACCGGGGTTTTGATTCGACCTTTTCTGCCAAATGTCTTGGATTGGCCACTTTTGGGCCCTGGAATAGCGTAGTTGTCTTGCAATCTACGACTGAAATAGAAAGATCACGAGGAATTTGCATGGAATTTGAAATTGACATGCAATATGATTTTGGATTAGAATGATCGCGAGAAATTGGGATTAGCATCACGAGAAATTGGGATTAGCATAACGAAAAATCGGATTAGCATCGCGAGAAATTGGAATTAGCATCGCGAGAAATTGGATTAGCATCACGAGAAAATGGGATTAGCATCGCGAGAAATTGGATTTAGCATCGCGAGAAATTGGGATTAGCATCGCGAGAAATTGGGATTAGCATCGCGAGAAATTGGGATTAGCATCGCGAGAAATCGGATTAGCATCGCGAGAAATTGGATTAGCATCGCGAAAAATTGGATTAGCATCGCGAGAAATCGGGATTAGCATCGCGAGAAATCGGATTAGCATCGCGAGAAATTGGATTAGCATCGCGAGAAATTGGATTAGCATCGCGAGAAAATGGGATTAGCATCGCGAGAAATTGGATTAGCATCGCGAGAAAATGGGATTAGCATCGCGAGAAAATGGGATTAGCATCGCGAGAAATTGGATTTAGCATCGCGAGAAATTGGGATTAGCAGCGCGAGAAATTGGATTTAGCATCGCAAGAAATTGGGATTAGCATCGCGAGAAATTGGGATTAGCATCGCGAGAAATCGGATTAGCATCGCGAGAAATTGGATTAGCATCGCGAGAAATTGGATTAGCATCGCGAGAAATTGGATTAGCATCGCGAGAAAATGGGATTAGCATCGCGAGAAATTGGATTAGCATCGCGAGAAAATGGGATTAGCATCGCGAGAAATTGGATTTACCATCGCGAGAAATTGGGATTAGCATCGCGAGAAATTGGATTAAGATTGGAGATTGTCATGCAATCTGATTTTGTTTTTGTTTGGAATCGCAGATTGTCGGGCAATCTGATTTTGTGTTTTTTTGTTTGATTTGGTTTTCCACGATGTCGAATTCCTGTAGTTTTATGACCGGCACGATCAGTCGTACGGCGTCATTTGTGTGATTGAAGACCTTCAAATGGGCATTTCCGTCGATATTTGTTGACAGTCGACGGATTTTTAAAGGGGGAATATACCCTCCCTTTAACGTGCGGTTTTCAACTTTCATGTGGAGAGAGGTTTCGAACGCGCGGGGATTTCTACTACCTCGTCGGGTTCGTTTATTCGTTTAAACGGCCATGCCTTGTCTTTACATTCAAGGCATTCCGTCTTGAAATTTATTTTAGATTTTGCCGCAAAAAAAAACAATTGGGACCTCAATGAACCGGGGTGAGGGATTCGAACCTCGTCAGGTATGATATACAATAAAGTTCGAAATTGTATTGTTTTTTTTTTTGGTAATTTAGGTTTGTGATAGCACCACTGTCTAACAACATCGATATTTCTTTTTGTCGGTGCGCTCCGATACACACCGAGGGTAGGTTAATGAAATCTTCCGCGTTTATAGTGTAGGTAAGATAGGTTCGGGCGGAATGATTATCGAGACTGGACGTGTTGAGATCGTAGGTTCTCGCAGCGCGGCTGCCTGGGGGGTATTCGGACCATTTCGCGAGTTATTATATTCGCGGGTACGGCAGTTTTCGATAGTGTGTCCTATCCTTTTACAATACCGACAAATGGGTCGCTTGGATTTAGGCGTTTTGTTCTTCAACAGACAACATTTATCTGCTGAATGACCAATTTTTTTGCATATTTGACAAACAACTGAGTTTTGTTCATTCAGAACCCTTTGGTACTCGTTGGCATTGTGTTCTTGATTTTTATCATTTTGACAGGTGAGAGTCGCGAATCGACAAGCTTCGGTCGCGTGATTATCTTTTTTGCAAATATTGCATATCCTCACAGGTCTAGTCGGAATAGCTCTTTCAGATTTGGTGGAACGCGATTCCAATTCCCTTCGAGCCTTGAGATCGCGTTCGATTCTAACCGCGTGATCGATGGCGGTGGGCATGTCTACGCACGGTGGGAGTCGGGGTTCGATCTCCTCTTTTAATCCGCGTTTAAAACTTGCGAGAAAATATTCATCCATTTGTCTCCTAAATAGTTGGTCCTCTTCCCCATTGTTAGCTAGTTTTCTTGCTTCTAATATTTCTCTTACCTTTTTCCTAATTCTCGCGGCAAATTCCATAACGCTGTCGCCGCTTGCCTGGTAGATATTGTGTTAGAGTTGTGGTGGATTGCGACGAAGAGAAAAGCCGTGAGGACAAACGAGATTATTTATTGAAAGAGAACAATGTTAGTTTATATGTGAAAACGTGATCGTAAGTGACTCGGCGTTATGCAAGAGACGATCGTGCCAACATAAAGGCGTTACAACGCGCGAGCGTCGGCGAGTCGAGAGGGCGCCCGAGTGGCGCGACAGCAGCGCTCTCCCCAAGAGTGGCGCGACGGCAGCGCTCTCCCCAAAGAGTGGACTTCGTACTCGAAGGGCGCGGATAATTTGAATATCCAACACTCCCCCTTAATCCGTGTCCGAGAGATCCTCCCTTGGGTGCAGTCCCAAGCCAGACACACATCTCGAATGCTTATCACCCGAGAGAGGTTTGGTGAGGATATCAGCGGTCATATCCTCGGTCGGAAGGTAGCGTATCGCCAAGATACCATCGTTTACCGCCTGACGCACAAAGTGGTGGCGGATGTCAATGTGCTTCGATCTCGAGTGATGCACAGGGTTGTTCGCCAGCGCTCCGGCGCAGCGGTTGTCGTTGAAAACCACGACGCCCGTGAAATCGGCGCAACGTAGCTCCCGCAGGAAGCTGGTCAGGTACTTGGCCTCCTTGGCGGCCTCCGCTATGGCCATGTACTCGGCCTCCGTCGAACTCAAGGCGACGGTTTTCTGCTTACGTGATTCCCACGTAACGGCTCCCCCGCAGATCGTGAAGACACATCCGGTGTAAGAACGTCTGTCGATGACGCAGTTCCCCCAGTCCGCGTCTACGAAGCCTCGCAGCGGATCATCGCTGTTGTTGTAGACCAATTCCAGATCCAAAGTCTTTTGTAGGTATCGGAGCACCCTTTTTGCGGCGATCCAGTGTTCCTTTCCGAAACATGAGTTGAATTGACTAAGGGCACTTACGGCGTGCGCGATGTCCGGTCGTGTACCGGTGGCGGCGTACATTAACGCCCCGATCAACTCACGATACGGATAATTGGTCGACTCATCGCGTTCTGTTGTTTCGCCCTTCGTCAGCTTAGAACCGAGGGCAACAGGAGTGTTCACCGGCTTGCAGTCACCCATCCCGAAGCGCTTCAGCACTTCCGTGATGTACCCCCTTTGGGATAAGGTCGCCTTTCCGTTCTCGCTTCGAATTTCGATACCCAAACAGTACTTGGCGATGCCCAGATCTCTTACCACAAACCTTTTTGCTAGCGTCTTCTTGATTCGATCATCCAGGGCAACATCGTTTGAGACTATCAATATGTCGTCAACATATACGAGTAGAAAAGCGCGCACGTAGCTGTGTACGTACACGCAAGGGTCACCGGCAGTCGGCGTGAAGCCGATGCCGCGCAGCACCTTGTCTAATTCTATGTGCCACTGTCGACCAGCCTGGCGAAGACCGTAGAGTGCCTTATTCAGCCTGCATACTGCATTCGGCTCTCTAACCTTTCGAAGCAAAGCTCGGGCTCGATTGCGGATCGTATCGTCCCTTTCCTCGCGTACAATCCTCTCAAGTACATCCTGCAGCGAATTCGGTAGCTCCATGTAGACGTCGGTATCGATCTTCCCGTTCAAATACGCGGTTTCGATATCGAGTTGAGATATCCTCAGTTTCCATTTCACGGACAACGCCACCAACAATCTCAGCGAGCTGATACGAGCCACAGGGGCGTGAGTGTCGAAGTACTCGATGCCTGGCCGCTGCGAGTACCCTTTCGCGACGACCCTCGCCTTTCGCCGATCCAAGGTCCCGTCGGCACCGTATTTATTCCTTAATACAGTTCGGCATTTGATTACCCTTACCCCTTGCGGTTTTTCAACGACATCGAAGGTATCGTTGCGAATGAGGCTGTTCATCTCGGAGTAGATAGCGTCGACCCACTCATCTTTGTCGGGTCCCGACATGGCCTCCGCGTACGGCACCTCGGTGACGTTCAACGCGACGTTCTCCTCCTCGGAATCCGCAAGCTCGTCATCTCGCGATTCTTGTGGACCTTCGCTCTCGCTTGACGCCTCGACAGTCGGAGGCGGATGGTACTGCTTCGCCGGACGGCCGCGTTTGCCTGTTAAAATCTTTCGCGGCCTGCCGCGACCGTGTTTCGCTTTGCCGCCAGCCCCCGTAGACGCGTTGCGCGCGAGCCGTCCTGAATTTGGCTCGGTGCTCGTCGAGTCCACGACCGACTCCACGTTCGGTACGATGTCGTGACCAATCTCGACCGCTTGGACTGGCGCATCGTCGCACCGATCATCGGCGATCGACGTCGGGTCGTCCGAATCGTTCGGACTCGGATGGCTATTGGTATCGTCCATTCCGAACCCTTCCATGAACCTCACGTCGCGAGTGGTGTGGATTCGTCGATCGGCGGGTACCCATACTCGATAGCCTCGGCAAACTTCTGAAAAACCAACGACTATACCTTGAATTCCTTTCGGGGACAATTTATCCCTGTTCGGAGATTTGTCCAACACGAAAACTTTCGTTCCGAATTTTCGCAGGTAACTCAGGTCGGGCCTCTTTCCAGTCCACAACTCGTACGGAGTCTTGACGTTCAAGAGCTTCGTGGGACATCTATTGCGGACGTGATTCGCCGTCGCAACGGCCTCAGCCCAGAAGGATTTTGGAAGCCCCGAATCCATCAGCAGACATCGAGCGGACTCCATGAGGGTCCTGTTCTTTCGTTCGGCGACACCGTTCTGTTCGGGTGTGTACGTGGCGGTTAGACGGCGCCGGATCCCGGCCTTCAATAATATTTCGTCCATCGTCGCGTTGCAGAACTCAGTTCCGTTGTCGGACTGAATTGCCTTGATTCGCCTTCCGGTTTGCGTCTCGGCGTAGCTCCGGAATTCCAAAAACCGGGCTGTTACGTCTGACTTCCTCTTAAGAAAGTAGACGGCGGTCCATCGGCTGTAGTCGTCCGTGAACGTCAGAAAGTATCGCGCGCCGCCCTGCGACTCAGTTCGCATCGGCCCGCAGACGTCGGCATGGATGACTTCAAGCAATTCCGTTGACCTTCCCTTGCGACTCTCGAACGGCAGCTTTGTGAGCTTTCCACGAGCACACGTGTCGCAGGAGGGAAGTCGCTCGTCGCTTTCGAATGTCAAGCCCGACACCATGTCGTTTCGACGCATGAATGACATGTCTCCCCAATTTAGGTGACCTAGTCGTCGATGCCATTCCATCGCGACGCTCGGTGTAGTCGTGGACACGTTGCACGCCGCGTCGTTTGCAATGCGTAAGAAGTATAAGTCGCCTTCCCGATCGGCGACTGCGCGCGTATTGCCGTCTGCGTCTCTGATATACGCGTGATCTCCTACGAACAGAACGCTATACCTCTTGTCGATAATCTTCGATACGGACATGAGGTTTGTTCGTAGATCCGGTACCAGTAACGCATCCGTGAGCGTAATCTCCTTGGTCTCCCCTCTGTTCGAGGACCTTATACTCACGTCACCCTTGGCGGTTGCTCGGGCCGTCGTTTCATTCGCCAGTTTCACACCTGATTGCGTTTTGTGTGCGTTCGCGAAGAGTCGAGGATCGTTACACAGGTGGGAAGTGCATCCACTATCGAGGCACCATCTCGCACTCGCAGCTTGATGTTTCGCTCCGGAGACGGAGCCGGAGGCGGAGACGCTCTTCGCCTCACATGCGTAGAAGACGTCGTTGGCGACGTTCGCATTTGGAATGTCCCTTTTCCTCTTATAACAATCGGCTGCCCTGTGACCTCGTTTTTTACAATGAAAGCATTTCATGTTTTGTACGTTGGAAGGATTTTTGTTACCTCGTTTGCCGCCATCCGCGGCGTCCCTTGACGTCTTTGGCAGATGCTTCGAATACAAGGCGTTGGTATTCGCCTCGGTGTTCCTTAGAGCCTTACTGTCGTGTTCTTCGATTATTTTGATCATGAGCGCGTCGATGTTAGGCAGATTGTCGCGCGATTTGATCGCGCAGCAAAAGTTTTCGAAGTTCGATGGCAGGCTATGCAGGAGCATTATCGACAACAAGTCGCCGTTGATTTCGATCTCCATGGCGCTTAATTTGTCGACGATATCCAGGAATCGCGGCATATAATCGCGTACGTCGTCACCATCGCGCATTTTCATTGTTAGCAACTGTTCCAGGAGTGCTGCTTTTCGCATGGGTCCTTGAGAGGCGTAAACGGATTTTAATTTATCCCATACCTCCTTCGACGTGTCACAATTGCGGATGTGCTTCAGTTCGCTTGGACTGATGGCTAGTATCAGATCGCTCTTAGCTCTGCGATCCTGGACGATCCAGTTATTCAACCCAGCTTGCAACGCATCGCGCGCGTCTCCTTGTCCGATGACCACGGGCCTCGGAACGTCGCCATTAACGTGCGACCAAGTATCGCTTTTCGTCAGGAGCGCTTCCACTTGAATCACCCATGTGTCGTAATTGTTCTTCGTTAGAAGTTCGATGCGAGTCGAGTTTACGACGTTACTCGCCATCGTCACCAGTTATTCACACCTTTTAACAATGTTGTATTCGCTCTCGCGTCGTTTCGGTTTCCCGCGCGGTCGAGCTCTCTTTCACAAAAATGTTTCGCACACTTTTCGCGTTTTCGTCGGCAACGCGAGGCCTGGGCCCATAACCTGTTAGAGTTGTGGTGGATTGCGACGAAGAGAAAAGCCGTGAGGACAAACGAGATTATTTATTGAAAGAGAACAATGTTAGTTTATATGTGAAAACGTGATCGTAAGTGACTCGGCGTTATGCAAGAGACGATCGTGCCAACATAAAGGCGTTACAACGCGCGAGCGTCGGCGAGTCGAGAGGGCGCCCGAGTGGCGCGACAGCAGCGCTCTCCCCAAGAGTGGCGCGACGGCAGCGCTCTCCCCAAAGAGTGGACTTCGTACTCGAAGGGCGCGGATAATTTGAATATCCAACATATTGCTGAGTTCTCCCAACAGCTGAATCTCGGATTTGTTTGGCGCGTATATTTTTTTTAGAAAATCTACGAGGTCTTATACTGTCTCGAATTTAATTCCATGTATACTCTCTCTGGCTAGATCGTTCAATTTGTTCCTTAATAATTTTACTAAATACTTTTCTGATTCGGCTGGAAGTATATCTTTGGCATCTTCACAACCGGACGTAAACTCGGAGAAGGGGATATTTTTCCCGTCAAATTCCGGAACAACGCTAACAGCTTCCTTCAAAGATATTAATTGATTCGTTCCTAGAGCCATATTGTTTGAATTATCTGGATTTCCCTTACTCATGGTACGCGAAGTTCAGAGCTCGAATATTAATATCCCAAAGCAGTTCGACGCCATATTCAGAAATTTTCGAGAAAATTGACTGTGAAGTTTTCGAGCGCACTCTTATCCCACAAAGATGCAACGATATTCGAACCGAGCTTGTGGCGTACCCGGTAGCGCTCGAGTCTAGTAATCGCGGGGTCGCTGGTTCGAGTCTCACTTCGAAATTTTTTTTTTTTTTTTTTTTTTCATTTTTTAAAAAGGAAAAAACGCAAGTCATATTTTTAATTATCTCTTGATTATAAACATACATTTTCAAGTATCAATATTTATAACCAACAACATTTTTAGGATGAAAATGAAAAACGTCGGGTAAGGAATTTTATACTTTATTATTCGGTCTGTATTCGTTTGTTTTATACATCGGGTGTAATGTTACACGAGCCAGAGTGATAACCATCGTAAAAACAAGGAAAACAGTAATTTTTACGGCATCTCGCACACCGTACAAACGCTGCATTGTTACATTCGCAATTTTTTTTCAATACATCGATCGGAAAACAAACTTCATTCACGTGCATGAAGATTTCTCTTTGATCGCAAAGTTTTGAGGCAAACCACGCATATCTGATCATGTTATTGAAGACCGGAGAAGACAACTGATGATGAACAATAGAATGAATTTTTTTATAAATAATCACCTATTGTTATATATAAATAATATATGATCATATATGAGAAAATATATAATTATGTATAACTATAATGAATTTTGTACATAAATAACTATATATGGATTTTGTCCATATATAAACATATATAGATATATTATATTAATTATATATAATAATATGTGATTATATACAACAAAAATTTATCGGGATATTTAAATGACGGAGGTATGCGAATTAAAAAAAAATGAAAAAAAAAAAAAAAAAGTTCGAAGTGAGACTCGAACCAGCGACCCCGCGATTACTAGACTCGAGCGCTACCGGGTACGCCACGAGCCGGGTTCGAATATCGTTGCATCTTTGTGGGATAAGAGTGCGCTCGAAAACTTCAAAGTCAATTTTCTCGAAAATTTCTGAATATGGCGTCGAACTGCTTTGGGATATTAATATTCGAGCTCTGAACTTCACGTACCATGAGTACGAAAAATTACAAAAATCCGACTGCCGTACTGTCCCCTTCTTAGGTTGGTAATGCTAATTTTTTTATGGGTCTTTTAGGAGCTTCGAGGCCAGATAATAAATTAGCGTTTGATCCTCTCAATGCGTACCCTGTACTACGGGATTGACCTGGTTCGTCTGTTTCTGAATGCGGTAAATCGTCAGTGATATTCAAATCTAGTGACTCGCACGTAGATTCCTTATCCATTAAGGTAATTTGCAAAAGCACATACCCCTTTTACAATCCCGGACGAGCCCCCAAAATTTCTATGTCACGTCCTGAGGGGACGTGGGCATATATTTTATCGCGGTTCCCTCTTTTTAGCCTACGCCTAGCGCAATAGCTCGGGATGAGGGTGAAAAAGGGAAAGGTGCATGCAAAGATGGGAGTGACGCAGTGACTCGATTAAGAAATAAATTGATCTATACAAATAATAAACAATTTGGGATTTATTGAAATTAACCAATTTAGTTAATTCCGTCAACATGAAAATACATAGAGGTTCGCTTACATTTATGATGCGCCGTGGATATGATAATCGGTTTACAGCGGTTGGGTTCGGGCCTCCGCAGACAGGTCGGACCCCTCGGTTGCGCACGCTCCGTGACAATGTTGAAATTACACGTTGATACAAATTTTCACACATGCGAGTTTCTCACGTACACATTCAACGTAGACAGTTAAATGATTTCTTACAGTTCGCGTTTTTATGAGGAACAATTTTGAAGTTCAAGTTTCGCGTTTGCTGTCAGGAGACAGATGTTCTACTTATTCCGATGAAAGTTGTTGGGAGACTTTGACTCAGGGAGTGATGATGGAACACTCTGTTGGGAGACTAGGTCTGAACGAGTGGTGATGGAACACTCTGTTGGGAGACTAGATCTGAACGAGTGGTGATGGAACACTGACTTCAAGATTTTTCCATCCTAGCTTGTAGGATATTTTGGATGCTGGGATAGTGAGAGAAGAAGTTTCTCGAAAAGGGCATTTTCGTCATGCGTTAATTTTTTGATTGGTGGAAAGGATGTAGGAAACTTCCGAGTGCATATGATTGGTCGAGTAGGAAGGGGAAATATTTTTGGAGACTATGATTGGGTGTAGACTATGATTCGTGATCTCCATCTCGATTCTCGGAAACTAGTCCGCGTCTCGTTATCTGGAGCGTTGGAAAAATATAGGGAGGAAAAAGGGCCTTGGTCGCGTCGCCGTGCTTGCCTCAAGATAGGCATTGTTGACCCAGGTGTGAGGCGCATGGGAAATACCAGCGTAGCTTTATTGCCGGATTTTCTTTTGGAGAATGGATAATTTTGTAGAGTAAGGATTGGCTCTGGCTACTTCAATTAACCATTTATTCTCCAATCCAAGAACTAACTTCAGTTTACTTTAATTTGAGGGCTTTGAGCAGGGTAAAAAGCCAAAAAACTTTTCGAATTTAACTTTCTCATTATTATTAGGTGTAAAAATGAATAATCCAAATTATTTTAAGCAGTTAAGATTTTTTTTAAATAAATTGATATCTTCGCTTTTTGCGGCCATACGGTGTTGAAATATAGTTATTAAAAGTGATTCATCAGCTGCCTGAAAGATGGCTTAAAGTTATAGAAAGCAACGGTGAATACATTGATTGAACAATTTAATTTACTTTTTTAAAAATAAATCTTGAATGTAGATTAAAAAATTGGATTATTCATTTGTACAGTATATTCGAGAATGCTACGTGCAGTCCGGGCAAATATTGATATCCGTGTTCACCCATTTTTTGTCTTCGCTTTAATTAAGATCTTTGTGATTATGGTGCGACGTTCCTCCCCGTTCGAGGTTTTCTAACCTTTATGAGATTTAAAAAAGTCGTGAGCCTTTACCAACTATAGAAATACTTTATCCAGCAAACATTGTGAAACTTAGACTGTAAAAATACTACGTTTGTTGGAGGTTCCCCGTCAATTGGCTGAGTTTGACAAACTTCGAACTATCAAAAAACATTTGATAGTTTATTGCTGTGATCCTAATCATTGCTCTGATACTTATCACTTAAATGTTGTGTTCCCCACCCCCCCCCCCCCCCCCCCTGTGCGAAATGCTGAAGTACGAGCGTATTACGCGACTATTACTTTCTAACACTTTGCTAAAACGAATAGGTGTCATGGTTCGAGATTTGGTGTCTGGGCAGGACCGCAACAGAGCTGATCTCGTGGCCCATGTCAACCGCGTTTGGACTTAAATTCAGGGGCAGCAACATCTATCCTTGAAGCTGGTCAATTCTATGAGCAATAGAATGCAAGCCGTTATTGACAACGATGGGTATTGGATCCCGTATTAAACTAAACTTTCTACATGCACTTTGTGCGAGAGGGAGCGAGGGATAAAGAATCTTCGTTGACGACGCGAAGGAGAGAAATATATATATATAGGACTATGTACGCGCTCAGTAATTTTCTAGCTTCGCGCTGATGGATAGTCGTCCACCTTTTTGGTCAGCAGAGTACGCTGCGTTTGTTTACTGCCGCAGCCCTTTTTCTTTTTGCATCTCACGTTTTCGGGCATATCCCCGTTCTCTCGGGCCTCAACGTCCGTTTTTGTCAGTCGCATCCCGTCAGGTCCAGTGAAGCACATGTCGAACGCGTCGTCAAATTTGTACCTATTATAATTTAAATAAATACATTTAGTTCATTTGTTTTCTTCGCCAATTAAAAAGTGAACTTCGTGACTTATTCGTGAAGCCTCTACCCATACATGGAACAGACCACGTTATTGTTATTTAGTGAAAATTGGTAAAACGCAGAATACCTATTCTTCTGATTCCGCTGTGCGATCCTTCCAAACATCATAACATTATTTTTCAATAAGAAACATAAGTCTTTGAAAGTAAGTCGGAAAGGCACATAACAGTGGTGTGACTTTATTTTAGAAAATCGAAAGAAATGGTCCGTGCGCTTATTAGAGGGTTTTTGAGGGTCTATATCTGGCGAAATTGAAAAAAAAATCGGGTTTGGCTGTTCGATTATTGTAAAGTACATAAAAAGCACATAAATATTATGTGGTTTCATTCTTAAATGTGGCAAAACATAGTAAGTGCTCTGCTAGCTGGATGATAAGCCAGCAGCGCACTTTTGATTTTTATTTACTCGCTCAACAATAAGAGCACAACAATTTTAATGGCAGCACGAAATTAGCACATATAAAGCACATAAATGTGGAATAATTAGGGGTGGTATGTAGAGAAATTTTCGTATTTGCGGTTTGAATCTTGGATATTAAAAAAGCACATAAAAAGCACATAAATTTACTGTCACTTTATTTCAGAAAACCGAAAAAATTCTCCATGCTATTATTAGAGGGTTTTTGAGGGTCTATATCTGGCGAAATTAAAAAATAGGGGTATTTGCGGTTTAACTCTTGGATATTCGAAGAGCACATAAAAAACACATAAATGTGAAATAATTTGATTGTACAATACGGAAAAATAGCCCATACTCGTTTTGGCCAGTAGTTCCGAGTTTTTTAGGAATGGTATCTCGAGAAATTTTCATATTTACTCTACAATGACGGGGGATATTTTCGATTGGATGAAAATTGACGGTTTGGCATTGAAAAAAAACGACCATTTTATAAGCAAGAAAACAGACTTTTTTCACAACTACGCCGTTTTATTAGACTTTGCATCGTAAAATAAATAACATTCAAAATTCGATATCTCTAAAACTATTGCTAGTCGCCAAAAATCCGTTTAGAGGTTCTCCTAGAATATTAGAAGGAATGTGTGTGACAAATTTCAGCTCGATCAGTGGGGGGAGCCTTTCGGAACTTTACCCAAACATTTTTATGGCGTGAAGATATCAATTGATGTCGTAGTAACGTGCGTCAATTTTTTTTCTGTTAGTAACGTTTGCCGATGTAGCTAGCGTACTCGCAGGTATCCTCGCAAACTGTAATTTTTACGAGATCCCGCAAAATGGCAACAAAACCGTACGTGGCCAGTTTCGACAGGAAATTCGATAAAAATATTCAAAATATGCCGGAATTTTTCGGGCGTCTGGTTGTTGGGCTTTCAGAACTAGCTGGAGAGTTCAATCGTGGTCTAAAATCAAAAGACCTTGACGATTTAATCAATTTTATTTATTCGTGCCCAAAAATGAAAAAAAGACGGGATTACATACGAAAATTCGTCAACAAACAGCGACATCATCTCCACGACTTCATCGTGATGAGACATATCACGAGAGAAAAAACGGAAGACGGTGAATTGTAAGTATTATTTTTTATGCTTCGTACTCCTGTATGAAATTAGCGTAGCTGTGTGGCCACAGTCACGTTTAAAATTAAACTCTCTGTTTAAGGTTGTTGCTTAAAAATATTGAGGTGAATAGATATTAATGAACATTTCACTAATCGTTATGGTATATTTTCTGAATATACCAGCAAACGAAGAACGAAGTTTTCCGCACTCGTCTATTAAATATGAAATTTTGAAGTTTACATCAATCTCCACTTGATTGCATTGGTTGTATGGGGCAACGTAGTTACCATTTTAGTTTCTCGCGTATTCCTTCTGTATTTATGAAGAAAGTGATCCAAAAAACGATGTTTTTAAAAGTTTTACTTGCACAGCGTTTTCGGCTTTTTACAAGGCTCCAACTGTTATGCCCATCGCTCTCTACAACTTGTCCTTTTCCTTCCATCATTACCCCCCACCTTGCGACCGCAGCCAACTTCCTCCTCTGTATCGTATTCACCATGCATATCTGCTATGGGCATAGCGAAACTGCGGAAAACCTAAACCGATACAGCCGGTCTCAAGTTCGCCTCCCAGTCACGGAACTAGTCGACTTTTGCCGAGAAAAATACTTCACGACGAAAGTACGCGACTGGGATTCGAACCCGCGACGTCCCGATCCACTGGCCAGAACTCTAACCACCAGACCGACGCAGCGGCTTAAAAACAAAGAATATTAGTTTAGTGAATACAGGATATTGTACAGAACAATATTACCGAAAAATAGATAGGTTACCGATGTAATGAAGGGATCATCATAGTGTAACGGGTCGAAAAATAACTGATTTTCGCGATTTTCTTCGATGGTTAAAATACGCTAATCAGTCTGATTTTTGTATCAAATTAAAGTACTAATGAAGAACAGAAAATACATTTTTAAACGTTCATTTTTATTTTTTGTACATTTTCTGTACTGGTTAAAAATGTTTTCGAAAAAAATGAGTTCTCACGGTGCACACGGTTGTAGCCGTAACTATTATCCGAAACAAAATTTGTAAAAAGATTATTAATCCGTATAAAAGCCGCTATTTTGCTACTGTGATTTTTTAAATCAGAATTGGGAAACTGGCGGAGGTTTGAAAAAAAAGTATCGAATTTAGCCTACTTTAGTCGACAATTTTTCCATAAAAAAGAAGGAAGATTACAAAAAGCTTCCATAGCACGATAAAAAATAGCGCAAAGAACGTTGTGTTAAAATTTGAGACGCATAGCTTGAAAACCCCCTTTTTAAGAGTGTACATCGTTTTGAAATACGACATTTCGAAAAAAAACGCGTTTAATGTTTCGAGTGCGGAATTTTCATATACAGTAAAACCTCGTTTATCCGACCTTCGATTAACCGACGTTCCGCATTATCCGAGTCACCTAACTCATCCGAGTCCTCCGCATTATCCGAGTCACCTAACTCACCCGAGTTCTCCGCATTATCCGAGGTGTATTCTCAGATAATACGGAGAACCTCGGATAAAACGGAAGAACCTGCTATGCCTATGCGTGGTGTAGCCCTATATTGCTACCGTTTTCGTATTATACGGAATTTCACTTGTCCGAGGTACACTCTTCCCATATTACCTCGGATAAACATGGTTCTACTGTAAATTGTCTACTTACGATCAATCGGCGATGTAGAGTCCATACAATATTCCTTCCGTTTCCTCAATTCGCTCGTTATGAGCAGCAATTTGATTTCGACGAGCTGTTCTGGCTTCTTGGGAGTCGAGAGACGATGAATGCCGCGGTAACACCGCGTGGGTAAGACTTTTTCCGCCAATGAATCAGCGGTAGTATCTCTGACGCGACCTAGGCACTTTTTTGTTGATAGTTTTGAACGGCTTGTTCAAAACTATCAATAAAAAGTTGGTTCAACCGGACATAGTGAGCAATTTTTAATGATTTTCATTATTCCGGCTTTGAACCCGTAAAAATTAATTTATTGTTATCGAGGAAAATTCTATTCGTTGGTTAGTAAAAAATCTTTTCCTTTGCAGTGAATCGTTCATGGAAATTGGGATTGCTGCGAAAGAATACCTCTTTCGTTCAGCAGTGCGCCCAACTACGGTTCCTCAGTAAATATTTAATCAAAATAATTGAATAACTATCTGCTCTTAGAAGGAAACCCCTTCTGGTGCCCCACTCGGATTTCATTCATTTTTGGATATGTTATTTTTCATCGAAGATTTCGAGGAAACTGTTTTTTCGCCGATGAAAAATACGTGTGTCTTAACGTATTTTTTTATCGGCGGAAAAACAGTTTTAAGGGGTCAATTCACCCTCAAAGTTAGACATCCTCAGATTGACTTTTGCAGTTTCGTATACCCTTACTTAAGGTATTCGAATGAAACCAATTCGAGAGTATTGCTTATAGCGAATAAAAAAAATGCACCTAATATCTGAATTAGAAAAATGCGAAAGTGCAGAAGTTGCTTTGAAGATGGCCAACTTTCAGGGCGAGTTCAATCCCGTAAAACTGTTTATCGGCCGATAAAAAAAATAGGTGTCTCAGATTTCGATGAAAATAACATTCAAAAATGTGCGAAATTGAAGGGGGGTACCGCGAATGGTTTCCTTCTTTGTGTCACGGCAACGTCTTGACCCCAAGAATTGAAACAAAAAGTGAAAACGGCCAAGGCAAGTCGCGCCGCGTATCTACTAGGTGCGCAATTCAATTTCCGGCCTTTTTTCATCAATGAAAAATGAAAAATTTGAAGGGAAATACAAAATATTTGTTATTCAAAGTATCTGTCCTCGCTAGCTACATATTTTTGCTATCTCTCGGGCAATACACAAAATTCGCAACGATAAAACGACGCGTCTTTGGACCAAAATCATTAATCCGACCAATTGTGCACTTCTTCGAAATTGACCAAGTGTAGTTCAGCCAAGGCATACGCCATCGACCAAAACAAGTGATAATCGGAATGGGCCAGGTCTGGCGAATACGGCGGGTGCGGTAACAGCCCAATTAAAAAATTTTAGCCTCCTCTGAACCCTCGCAGGACCCATTTCTTTTGTAATACATAAGCCGCCAACCTCCGTTGAACCGACGAAACCCCATTTGTCGAGTTCAGTACCATGAAAAGACCTCCTCTTGGTCCATTGTAGCCTCTGTTAGACCTCCCAAACCTTCTTTCGACACCCAGTTTCAGTAAAACGTGCAGAATACAGGCCTCCTTAACCTGCTTTAAATCTGAAACCGTTGCCTCGACCCCACTTAACCTGCTTTCGGCCCAAATTCGATATTTCCTCCATCATCGGTAACCCGTTCGATGACGAAATGTATACGTTTTGCCTGATTATCGCCCGAAGAACGGTACAGGTAAATATGCATTATCAGATGATGAATAAATACTACACGATTGATAAAAATACATCCTCGCCTTATCAAATTATTAGTGCACTATTAATATGCGAAAACAATCAAATTTGCTCAATATCGATTTATTATTATTTTATAGGCGATTCATAAAAGAATGTTCGTATATACAGTCTTACTCCAACTCTATCGGATTAATGGGCATCCCGAATTTTCGTGTGAGAAACAATCTCACAGGAAAATTCTTCAAAAATGCCAGGCTATCCAGTATAAGCTTACGCGACTCTTTACATCCTTGACATTTCTTCATAAGCCCTCTAGTTCTTGAGTTATATTGTATTATCTAGAATTAGTCTTTTTTAGCAAAAAATGACATAACATTGCGAAAAAAATTGTACGAAACTTTATAAAAAACGAAAATCGCACTCCTGCCACTTTTAAGCGACGGTATATATTATATAATACTATATATTTATATTATACTTGAAATATGTGGTTGCGTTAATATATTCGAATATACACTACCAGTCAAAAGTATGCGGACACTTCGGATAATTGCAAAACTTAATATCACTTCCGATAATTGCAAACTTATGGTAGAATAATTATTATTTACGAAGATACTATAAAGCTCTGCATAATTAATTAATTATACAGACCTTTATAGTATCTTTGTAAAATAATAAATGAAATAAATTATATTACTCTAACATTATTTGGCAATTTTATGCAGCGCTCAAAAGTTTTGCGATTATCCGGAGTGTCCAAAAACTTTTGGCTGGCAGTGTGGATCTAAATAAAATATAACGTTGATATCTATATGAAACGTTAGGGTGTTAATTATAGTTTATTTCATGTTCTAAAAGATTTAAATTGTCGGTTTGGAATTCAACTTCATTCGATTTTTTCTTAATTTTTTTCCTTTTGTTTTTGTTCTTTTTGTTGTTTTTTGTTAATTCAATAATGAGTCGATAAATGGCGATGGCCGATTACCGTCGATTTCAAACAAAATATTCTATTTTTCTTTGTTTTCGTTTTTAGCACGTCGAAAATAAAAAAATATTTCCACGTGTATGAATGAAGCATATTTTTATTCCTTTTCGCTAAGTATTATGATATTAACTAACCGCATCTATTTGATTCTTTTTATTTGAATTAACTAGATTTTTCATACAACCAAATTTATCCTATTGCATTCCATTATTAAAATTATTAATTTCAAATATGTTTATTTATTCAAATCAATCCATTTACTATCGTCCAATAACTAAATATTTTATTTCATCCTAATAAATCTGTGATTCGGTTTCATCAGTTCAACATTTTCATCTGTTCAATCAAACAATTTAGTCAAGTTCACTGAATGAATCTAGTTATTTTTTTTTTAATTTACCTTAAATAGTATTTTCGTAGAGTTAACCATTTTTCGATTTGGTTGAACTAATGGTCCATCTTTATTGCAACACTCATATCGAAGGGGCGTGGGGGTAGAGAAGGTAGATAGAGAAGAATTTTATATATATATATATATATATATATATATATATATATGAGTTTTTTAGACAAATATATAGCATGTTATTCGATAAAACTCTCTAATTATCACAATAATGTTAACTAATTGATATAGCTTATGTGATACAACAAATAATTATAGGTATTCATTTGGTCTCTTATGCCATATCAGCGACCAAAATATTATAAGCACTCGGTAGCATAGGGGCAGGGTGCGTAGCTGTGAGTGGGTACGTACTAGGTTCGATTCGCATATTGGGCAAACATTTTCTTCGAAAAAAATCATTTCTAAAGGCCAGGGAATGACGAATTACAATGAAAACTCGTTGTGGTCAATTAAGTTTTCAATTAAGGAATTCGTTTTATATCGATTTATGAAATATTTTATGCATATAGTACATTTAGCTTTACAGTGTACATTGTAAGCAAATAAAGATTCATTTGAATCTCATCTTTATTAACATATATAAATATCTTTCAAACAAATATGATCGTAGTAGACTGTGAGACATGGAAAAAACCCGTTTTATTCAAATAGATTCTATATAAATTATTTTTTTTTTCTTCAGCAGTGTACAGTAGGCCGAAAGGGGGGGGGGGGGGGTGCAGTAGGTTCTGCGGGAGCGCTCGAACCTGAGGTTCTGCAGATTGAGTTGTGATCCTCACTGACCTCCTTGAGTCAAAAAGTCTACTTTCTGCCATGCCGGAGGTTCATCGGAGGCTCTAACGCATGGTACTTTCAAACATTGTACCCTCGTTTAAATATCCAAAAATCCGCTCTCGTCGATTTCGGCTCGGGGACGGAAGCGTTCATTTTGTGGGTTGAACGCGGCTCGAAAACTGCGACTCGGGAGATCCCATTTCAGCGTTTCGATGGTGTCTTGGACGATGGAAGTGCGATGGCACGGAGCGTTGTCGTGCTGCAACATCACTCATACGGGTCTCTTGTCCCATTCTTGCCGTTTTTCGAGAAATGAGTGGTTTGGAAATACCTTGGCGAATCATGTGTAATGCATCCGTGAGTTGATTTTGTGTTTGCATATTATCTTTGCCTTTATATTATCTTTGCATATTATATTAGCTATGCCGATTCTGAGCCACTTTGGGGGGGAGGGTCAAGTGGGGGAGGGTCAAGTGGGGGGAGGGTCAAGTGGGGGAGGGTCAAGGGGGCGGGTCAAGCGGTGGGGGGTCAAGGGGGGGAGGTCAAGGGGGGAGGGTCAAGGGGGTGGTGTACAGGCGGGGGGGCAGGGGGCGATGTCCGGGGCGGGGGGGGCCAGAGGATGGTGTCCAGGGAGGGGGGGTCCAGTGGCGGTGTCCGGAGGGGGGGGGGGGTCGTTGGACGCGAGTGACGTCACAGAGTGACCTCTGTGGAGGGGGGCCATGTGGTCCGTGGAGCGTCTGGCAGGGAAGCCGCCGTCGATAAGTGTTGTGTATGTAAAGGGCGGCGCCTTTCAAAGTGCAATATTTATAACCTGCAGCTGGTTCCAGCCGACAGACAGGTCCTGACAGGTTTCTCGGGGAAAAATCTTTAGGGATCAAAGGGACCGCGGATGGACCACTTGAGCGCAGCTCTTGTCAAGGCCTCCATTCCGAAATATAACGTCAAGATGTTCGCATGTGCGCGTGTGTACGCAGTGCATCCGGCCAAGCAACCCCTGGACTTGACCAAAAACGAGCTCGAACAGGTTACAAAGGTCTTGCTCCTAAAATATTGGGGTAAATAAATATATTGGCTTATTGTGGGATCGTTTGCCAGAACATCATCGGAATGACAGTGAAGTGATATCATATCTTCCATGCTTGGAGCACTATAATACATCACAGATGAAAGATCACATCGATGGCCCCGCACCTCAACGTCGGGAGTGTAAAAAATGCTGCGAAAATTCTCCACATATTGGGTTCTTCGAACGTGTTTGAACCTGTTTTTCGGGAGCGTGAAAAATGTCTGGGGAAAATTCTCCACGGTTCTTCGAACGTGTTCGAACCTGTTTTTCACGATTGGAAAAGAGGGGAGAGGCTTGAAAATTTGAATGAGAGGCTTACGAGGCAGATTATATTTCTGTGGACCAAGCTTAGACTGCACTATTCCACTGCACCATTAACATCTAAAAAGAACTTTGAAAGTGCGTGGAAAATGGATCTCTCGAGTATCAACAACGTCGGCCGGATGGCGGAATTCCTCCCAACGAAGAAGTTGTCAGAACTCCCCGTTAAGTCGGAACGACTAATCTCCGACATAAGCGCCGTACAAACCAAATTTGGAAAACGCTACATCGCAGACATCGCGGATGAGTTCTCTGTCTTCTTACCGGCGCGACTTGTGGAGGCCTTCGACCAAGATCCGACAATGTTCGAGAGTATGCTGCAAGTGGCACGCGACGGTCAGCTCAGCATGCAGTATATTGGTGGAAAATACAACAGTGTCGAGTTCCGTCGTCTCTAAACATGGTGGACGGAAAAAAAATCGTTGGAACACCATCGTCAAATGGCTGGCCGCATCATCGAGAGTATGCAGCAACTGGTCAACTCAGTGGTTGGGAACTACAACAGCGTTCCATCGTCTCCAAGCGTGGAGACAAAATTGGGCACGGCCGTTCGCATGGTTTTTTCTTTCAAAGTGCTGACTATGTAAAAATGTATATGTTTAATCGAATTGTAAATGATGGATGTTTTCGTCGTAAAATAAAGAATACAAATGACATTTTCATCGAGATGTGTTTTGAGAAGAGTATGTGGCTTCCGGATGGAGGCCGTGTTGAGGATCAGCGTTGTGCCGACGTTTCGCAAACGTTACAGTCTGCATCATCAGGGCTGAGAGCTCCGATACTGAAGCTCTCGTGTCTCAGGTATTCCTTATATAGTTGCAGTCATCGTTCTGGATCGCTGCACCAGCCAATCAAATGTTTTAATTGATCAGCTGGTCAATTAAAAAACCGGGAGGACGGTGTGCTAAATAGGATTGACGTGATATCCTCCATCTCTGTTTAGATTATCCGGATGTTTTCGGATTTCCAAGCCTTCTCGGTGTTTCCTGGAAAAATAGCTGTTTGATGGGGCCAGGCTTTGGGCTTTGTCGAACTGGATGGCATGACCAGTCTCCATCCAATGTTCGGCCAGCGCTGATTGTGTAATATGGCCATATTTGATACACCGTTGATGTTCTTTGATCCGTGTACTGATCTTCCTCCCGGTTTCTCCTATGTACACTTTACCGCATGAGCAGGGTATCTTGTACACTCCTGGGGCACTTAATGGTGGTCTTTGGTCTTTTGCACTCGGAATCACTTGTGCTAGTTTCTTCTGAGGTTTGAAGATGACTCGCACGTTATGTTTTCCAAGGACCCTCCCTATGCGATCGGTTATGCCCTGAAGGTATGGAAGGGAAGTTGTTGCGGTTATTTGTCCTTCATTCTCCCTATCAGGTGCTGTAACCGTTTTCGGATCAGCTATTTTTCTTTTTAGATTTTTGATCGTTCTTTCGATGTTGCCTGGCTTGTAGCCATTGTCTCCTAAAGCTTTTCGTAGGTGTTCTAGTTCAACCTCCAAGGAGTCTGGTTCGGAGATCGCTAGAGCTCTGTAGACCAGAGCGCTTATGACCGACTGTTTTTGGGAAGGGTGGTGATGGGACGTAGCATGGAGGTATCTATCCGTATGCGTTGGCTTCCGGTAAACTTTATGGCCCAAAGTGCCATCGCTTTTCCGTTGCACCAGTACATCCAGAAAAGGGATTTGATTTTCCTGTTCTATCTCCATGGTGAATTGAATATTGGGGTGCTGGAAGTTGAGGAAGGTTAAGAAATGATTGAGGTTTTCTTTGCCATGACTCCAAATGACGAAGGTGTCATCGACATATCGGAACCAGGTGGAGGGCTTGAGGGAAGCTTCTTGCAGAATTCTGTTCTCGAAGTTCTCCATAAAGATGTTGGCGATGATAGGAGAAATAGGGGAACCCATGGCTGCGCCTGAAGTTTGTTCATAAAATTGGGATTGAAATTGGAAATATGTAGAGTTTAGGCAATGTTCTATGAGGGGCAGTAGGTTAGGGGCAACTTTTTTGGAATTTTTAACTATGCTTAGGGTTTCATTGGTTGGGACGTTTGTAAACAGGCATACAACATCGAAACTCACTAAAATGTCTTCTGGTTGTACCTTGATAGTCTGGATCTTGTTCACAAAATCTCGAGAGTTTTGGATATGGGAGTTGTTGAGGCCTACGAGTTCCTGCAAAGGTTTGCAGAGAAAACGTGCCAAATGATATGTAGGACTGCCTATGTTGCTAACAATGGGCCTAAGTGGGATGTTGTTTTTGTGTATTTTTGGCAAACCGTAAAGCCTGGGTGGTAGGGATTCCTTGGGTGTTAGGGCTTTGGTTAGGTTTTCTGATAGACCAGCCTTCTTTAGAAGTGTTGTTGTTTTCTTTTCTACACTCGATGTGGGGTCACGTGATAATTTCTTGTACGTGTTGGTGTCCTCGAGCAGGTTCAAAATTTTACTGCAGTAGTCCGTTTTATCCATGATGACAGTTGCATTCCCTTTGTCAGCTGGTAGTATTAAGATGTCCTTGTTTTTCTTCAAATTGTGAAGAGCAAGGTGTTCTTCCTTCGTGATATTCTGCTGCGGAGGTTTTGCCTTGTGTAGAATATTGCTTATCCGTTTCCTGATGTCGTTGCCAGTATCCAGTGGGAGACGATAGATGGCCGTTTCCACCTGGCTGATGATTTCTCTGGTTGGAATTTCTGTTGGTGTAATGGCGAAATTGTGCCCTTTTGCGAGGACTGATGTTTCAGCTGCGGAGAGTATGTGGTTACTTAGGTTTTTAACCGTGTGGGTTAGGATGGGCTGCTTTGATTGCGGACATAGTTTCCTGAATTTTTCTATTTGATTCTTGGATCTTAGGTCTGCACAGTGGAGGGCTTGTTCGTGAGTGACACGGTCAAGATCTTCCCACAGCTGTGGTTCCAAAGAGTCAGATAGACGTAGGTGAAGTTTAAGGAGTTTTTGGGAATTTTGGTCCAAAAGCTTTTTGGTGACAGATATTCTCTCTTTCACCAGTCTCAGCGAGGCCTGGTGGAGGATAGTTTTGGCTTGTTTTGATGGAAAGGGGTTTTTCAATTGAAAACATTTTGGTACCACTTGATGGTCGCGGCACCTTTTTAGGAATGTTAACGAGCACAGTTGGAGATGTGTTTTATTCATTTAAAAAAATCCCTCTCTCGTGCTTCGTATACGGCCAACCAGCTTTTCACCGATTTTACATTCTCATGGGCGCAGTTCATGTTGAAGGGATGATGGGGGGCATTTGGAGTTAGTGATTTTGGGCAGCGATGGACAGTCCAGAATCTCCAAGTCGATGACGTTTGTCGCGGGATCCGTGAATCTTGATAGCCATGCGCATTTTTCGAATCCCTTCGCATAGATGGTGGGGGCTCCTTGCAAAATTTCTCGAATTGTCTTTCTAGCTGCCTCGTATGGTATGCCATTATGATCCCATCGAATTCCATGGAAATTGCGTTCCAGCCACTTGTTTGTCATTTTGTACTTGGCCGGTAAAGAGTCCCATGCAAATGGTACGTCGACGGCGAGTGTCAGCGGTTCAGCATTCTTCCCATGGAGTTTGACGATGGACATCTCCTTCAGGGCCAATTCGTTGACGGGTCTCTTAAAGACCTGCAGATCGACGATAAGCTCCATGTTGACTGAAGTGGATGTCCATTGGAATGATTTTATACAATTTTTTTAACTCCACCACTGATTGGATTATACTCTTCGTGAGACGGTGCAGAGACTTCCGAAGACATTCATAAGACGTTCGAAGACATTCAAGAGACGTTCGAAAACATTCATAAGGCGTTTGAGGACATGCATGAGTGGTTCAAAGAGTTTGAAAAGACTTTCTACGACGTCATGAGACGTTTGAAGGTGTTCGTGAGGCCTTCAAGAGACTTTCGAAAACTTTTAAAGACATTCATGAGAGGTTGGAAGACATTCAAGAGATCTTTGACAATATTCATAATACGTTTGAAGACATCGATGAGGAGTTCGACGACGTTTTAGAGACTTTCAAAGACATTCACGAGGGGTTCGAAGACGTTCAAGAGAATTGCGACGACATTCATATTACGGTTGAAGACATTCATGAGGGATTCGGAGACGCTTAAGAGAGACTTTCAAAGACATTCACGAGGGGTTTGAAGACGTGTGAAAGAATTTCGACGACACTCATAATACGTTTGAAGACGTTGAAGAGACTTTCCAATACGTTCAAGAGACTTTCAACGACATTCGCGAGACGTGCGAAGACGTTCAGCGACTTTCAAAGGCGTTCACGAGGGTTTCGAAGACGTTCAAGAGACTTTCAGAGACATTCGCGAGAGGTGCGAAGACGTTCAGAGACTTTCAAAGGCGTTCACGAGGATTTCGAAGACGTTCAAGAGACTTTCAGAGACATTCGCGAGAGGTGCGAAGACGTTCAGAGACTTTCGAAGACATGCAAGAGATCTTTGACAATATTCATAATACGTTTGAAGACATCGATGAGGAATTCGACGACGTTTTAGAGACATTCGACGACACTCATGATACGTTGGAAGATATTCATGAGAGGTTGCAAGACGCTTGAGAGCCTTTCAAAGACATTCACGAGGCGTTCGAAGACGTTCAAGAGACTTCCAACGACATTCGTGATACGTTTGAAGACATTCATGAGGGGTTCGAAGACCCTTAAGAGAGACTTTCAAAGACATTCACGAGGGGTTCGGAGACGTTTAAAACACTTTCGATGACACTCATAATACGTTTGAAGACGTTCAAGAGAATTTCATCGACATTCATGAGAGGTTCGAAGACGCTTGAGAGACTTTCAAAGACATTCACGATAGGTTCGGAGACGTTTAAAAGACTTTCGATGACACTCATAATACGTTTGAAGACGTTCAGGAGACTTTCGAATACGTTCAAGAGACTTTCAGAGACATTCGTGAGAGGTGCGGAGACGTTCAGAGACGTTCGAAGACATTCAAGAGATCTTTGACAATATTCATAATACGTTTGAAGACATCGATGGGGGGTTCGAAGACGCTTAAGAGAGACTTTCAAAAAAGATATTCACCAGGGGTTCGAAGACGTTCAAGAGAATTGCGACGACATTCATAATACGTTTGAAGACATTCATGAGGGGTTCGAAGACCCTTAAGAGAGACTTTCAAAGACATTCACGAGGGGTTCGGAGACGTTTAAAAGACTTGCGATGACACTCATAATACGTTTGAAGACGTTCAAGAGACTTTCGAATACGTTCAAGAGACTTTCAGAGACATTCGTGAGAGGTGCGGAGACGGTCAGAGACTTTCGAAGACATTCAAGAGATCTTTGACAATATTCATAATACGTTTGGAGACATCGATGAGCAGTTCGACGACGTTTTAGAGACTTTCAAAGACATTCACCAGGGGTTTGAAGACGTTCAAGAGACTTTCGACGACATTCGTGATACGTTTGAAGACATTCATGAGGGGTTCGAAGACGCTTGAGAGGCTTTCAAGGCCATTTACGAGGGGTTCGAAGACGTTCAAGAGAATTTCTGACGACATTCATGATACGTTTAAAGACATTCATGAGGGGTGCGAAAACGCTTAAGAGAGACTTTCAAAGACATTCACGAGGGGTTCGAAGACGTTCAAGATACTTCAGACAACATTTATAATACGTTTGGAGACATTCATGCACACGATAGCTGATGATAGTGAGAATATGTTGTAAACATTTCAGAGCGATCTGAACCTTCGTTCAAGAGTTAGAACTTTCTCAAGGTTAAAAAAAGTGAATCGTGGATAAGTCAATCTACGTTTTTTTTTCTCAAATCCAGAAAATTTGAGTGGCAGACAGCTGTTCGTCTATCTATTTGACGTCGTTTGGCATAGTTTCGATGGCATCTGAAAAGCCGTTTCGGAGATTTTTGGTTATCTATACTTGTTCAACCATTCCGACCGCGATGAGGTGTTATTCCGTCTTAAGCGTCTCCGAACCCCTCAGGAATGTCTTCAAACGTATTATGAATGTCGTGAAAAGTCTTTAGAACATATTCGAAAGTATTTTGAACGTCTTCAAACCCCTCGTGAATGTCTGTGAAAGTCTTGAAAACGTCGTTGAACCACGCATCGATGTCTTCAAACGTATTATGACTATCGTCAAAGATCTCTTGCATGTCTTCGAAAGTCTCTCTGAATGTCTTCGCACCTCTCGTGAATGTCGTTGAAAGTCTCTTAAGCGTCTTCAAACGTATTACGAATGTCGTTGAAAGTCTCTTGAACGTCTTCGAACGCCTCGTGAATGTCTTTGAAAGTCTCTCAAGCGTCTTCGAACCCCTCATGAATGTCTTCGAGCGTATTATGAATGTCGTCAAAGGTCTCTTGAACGTATTCGAAAGTTTCTTGAACGTGTTGAAACCCCCCGTGAATGTCTTTGAAAGTCTCTCAAGAATCTTCGAATCCCTCGTGAATGTTTTCAAACGTATTGGGAATGTCGTCAGAAATTCTCTTGAACGTCTTCGAACCCTTCATGAATGTCTTTGAAAGTCTCGTTTAAGCTTCTTTGAACCCCTCATGAATGTCTTCAAACGTACCACGAATGTCTTTGAAAGTCTCTAAAACGTCGTCGAACTGCTCATCGATGTCTTCAAACGTATTATGAATATTGTCAAAGATCTCTTGAATGTCTTCGAAAGTCTCTGAACGTCTTCGCACCTCTCGCGAATGTCTCTGAAAGTCTCTTGAACGTTTTCGAAACCCTCGTGAACGCCTTTGAAAGTCTCTGAACGTCTTCGCACCTCTCGCGAATGTCTCTGAAAGTCTCTTGAACGTCTTCGAAACCCTCGTGAACGCCTTTGAAAGTCTCTGAACGTCTTCGCACGTCTCGCGAATCGCTGCCCAAAATCACTAACTCCAAATGCCCCCCATCATCCCTTCAACATGAATTGCGCCCATGAGAATGTAAAATCGGTGAAAAGCTGGTTGGCCGTATACGAAGCACGAGAGAGGGATTTTTTTAAATGAATAAAACACATCTCGATGAAAATGTCATTTGTATTCTTTATTTTACGACGAAAACATCCATCATTTACAATTCGATTAAACATATACATTTTAACATAGTCAGCACTTTGAAAGAAAAAACCATGCGAACGGCCGTGCCCAATTTTGTCTCCACGCTTGGAGACGATGGAACGCTGTTGTAGTTCCCAACCACTGAGTTGACCAGTTGCTGCATACTCTCGATGATGCGGCCAGCCATTTGACGATGGTGTTCCAACGATTTTTTTTCCGTCCACCATGTTTAGAGACGACGGAACTCGACACTGTTGTATTTTCCACCAATATACTGCATGCAGAGCTGACCGTTGCGTGCCACTTGCAGCATACTCTCGAACATTGTCGGATCTTGGTCGAAGGCCTTCACAAGTCGCGCCGGTAAGAAGACAGAGAACTCATCCGCGATGTCTGCGATGTAGCGTTTTCCAAATTGGGTTTGTACGGCCCTTATGTCGGAGATTAGTCGTTCCGACTTAACGGGGAGTTCTGACAGCTTCTTCGTTGGGAGGAATTCCGCCATCCGGCCGACGTTGTTGATACTCGAGAGATCCATTTTCCACGCACTTTCAAAGTTCTTTTTAGATGTTAGTGGTGCAGTGGAATAGCTTGGTCCACAGAAATATAATCTGCCTCGTAAGCCTCCCACTCAAATTTTCAAGCCTCTCCCCTCTTTTCCAATCGTGAAAAACAGGTTCGAACACGTTCGAAGAACCGTGGAGAATTTTCCCCAGACATTTTTTACGCTCCCGAAAAACAGGTTCAAACACGTTCGAAGAACCCAACACGTGGAGAATTTTCACAGCATTTTTTACACTCCCGACGTTGAAGTGGGGGGCCATCGATGTGATCTTTCATCTGTGATGTATTATAGTGCTCCAAGCATGGAAGATATGATATCACTTCACTGCCATTCCGATGATGTTCTGGCAAACGATCCCACAATAAGCCAATATATTTACCCCAATATTTTAGGAGCAAGACCTTTGTAACCTGTTCGAGCTCGTTTTTGGTCAAGTCCAGGGGGTGCTTGGCCGGATGCACTGCGTACACACGCGCACATGCGAACATCTTGACGTTATATTTCGGAATGGAGGCCTCGACAAGAGCTGCGCTCAAGTGGTCCATCCGCGGTCCCTTTGATCCCTAAAGATTTTTCCCCGAGAAACCTGTCAGGACCTGTCTGTCGGCTGGAACCAGCTGCAGGTCATAAATATTGGACTTTGAAAGGCGCCGCCCTTCATGTGGCGCCTAGCGTTTCCATATGACCGAAAATTTCCCGACACATATATGGTTGTCACACACACATGCACGCACGCTTTTCCAAGAAACCTGTCAGGACCTGTCTGTCGGCGAGCTTTGAGACGGCGTCCCCCACCAGTCGCTCCAAGGACCACATGGCCCTCCACAGAGGCCACTCTGTGACGTCGCTCGCGTCCAACGACCCCCCCCCCCCCCCACCGGACACCGCCACTGGACCCCCCTCCCTGGACACCACCCCCTGCCCCCCCCGCCTGTACACCACCCCCTTGACCCTCCCCCACTCGACCCTCCCCCTACTTGACCCTTCCCCACTTTACCCTCCCCCACTTGACCCTCCCCTACTTGACCCTCCCTCACTTGACCCTCCCCTCACTTGACCCTCCCCCCACTTGACCCTCCCCCACTTTGCCCTCCCCCACTTAACCCTCCCCCCCACTTGACCCTCCCCCCCAAAGTGGCTCAGAATCGGCATAGCTCCTCTACTCTTGCAGATCGCCGTCCTCAATTGTTTCTGGTATTCCGGAGCGCTCCTTGTCCTTAATATCGAAATCGCCGATTTTGAAGCGTTTGAACCAATCTTCGCAGGTAGCTTTCGATGGTGCATGTTCACCGTAGTCCTCAAGCAAACTATGCCCTACAGCTGCAATTTTTTTTTCATATTAAAGCAGAAAACCATGGCTTCCCATTTGCCACAGCTTTGTAATACCGACACATAGATATGTGTTGGTATAACGTAAAAACAAAATTCAGACATATATTTCGACTATATGTTTCGTGAGCGCCATCCATGTGTGAAACCCGGAAACTTAGTTGCACACCTAGTATACCCGAGATTTGGCTCCTTTCCATTAGGCTTAGACTTCAATTCGACGCCATTTATGACAAACATGATGTAGAATTCTATCTGACTTCCACTGGTTTGAATCCAATTATTTCGGTTTATTCCAGAGGAAACATCAGAACTGAAGAAAATGAAGAGAGAGAAAATGAAGAATTTGAGGTAACTATATAACAACTGAGGGGGAACAAATGAATGAAAAAAAAAAGAAATAAAGTTTTAATAAGATGAGAAAAGGATGTTGTTTTCTGGCCGGACATTTTTAATGCATGTCTCCTCAGGCGTTTATCCAGGTTGTTCAATTACATGGTGGGAATTCATAACCGTATCGAATACGGTAGATTCGCATTTCATGCAATAACTTCGTTGAAAGTGGAGTGATCGACATGTTTTTGTAAAACTAAATCTTTTACAAAACGATTTAAACTGGGGAGACTTCTCTACCGTTATTGATGACTTCGATAATTGATTTTGAAAACAGGTGTCTTTTTTGGTCTCCCAAAGCTACGCTAACCGCCTAATAAAAGGAAATAATTGGCTTTTAAAAATGTCACTCATTACTTCAGATTATTCAGCATCGTGTGCAGATAGAATCCCCGGATTTTTGCGGATTCCAGAAAGCGCAGGACGAGATGGTAGCGAATGACGAAAATATGCCAACACTGCTGATTGAAAACAAAAGAAGCTTGGCAACATTCTTTTACAATTGTTCCAGATTATTCAGCGTTGCGTTCCAGTAAAATCTCCGGATTTTTTGGGATTCGACTGCACCCTCACGCCCCCCGCTCCTGGAGCACAGGAATCTGAGCACGGGGAAAAAGTAAAGGACGTAAAGTAAAAGTAAAGTCCTAATTTAGGTATGCGAATCATCGCTGCCTCGAGAAACCCTCGGGCGCCTCAAATTCGCTCCTCGCTCGAGCACGAGCGACGGAGATATCGTGCTCGTTTGATTTAAGCCTTTAATTTAATTGACAATTTCATTAAAATTCGAATCAGGTATTCCCGTTATGAAAAATGGTATTTGAAAAAATAAATTACGACGAATAAAGCGTTTCGCCAAATTTGTTTTGGTGAACAAACGTCGATAACATAAGATGCGACGTTCATAAATACGCCTGTTTCAACCGTTTCTTTTATCGGTTCGAGAAGAATCCAAAATAAAAAACGATCCATTCAAACTCTGATTTCTATTTTATGTCGAAATAAACTCGAGATTGTTCGGCTTCGGCCCCAGTAGGTGCTTTTTAAAAATCTATGAACCTCGGCACGAAAAAAGCCATTGAGGAATACTACTGCTGCGGTGGACGATGAACCGGAACAAATCCGATGATCGGCGCGGCATCCTCAGATTGTAGGGATTATTCCGTAACAGAAACACTTGCATGCGGACTCGGATTCGTTTCCCGATCTAAAAGTCGTCGACTCGAAAGGAAATTCACGTGAGATTCGACGTTGATAAATACGCCTGTAACAACAGTGTCTTTTATCGGATCAAGAGGAATCCCAAATAAAAAACGGTACATTTAAATTTTGTTTTCGGTTTCATTATCGAAATAACCTCGAGATTATTCAGATTCGTTCCCAGTGGATGATTTTTTAATATCTATCACCCACAGCACGACAATAGCCATTGAGGACTACGACTGCTGCTGTGGATGATGAACGTGAACGAATCCGATGATCGGCGCGGCATCCTCAGATTGTAGGGATTATTCCGTAACAGAAACACTTGCACGCGGACTCGGATTCGTTTCCCGATCTAAAAGTGTTCCACTCGAAAAGAAATTCCCGTGAGAATCGACGTTGATAAATACGCCTGTTTCAACAGTATCTTTTATCGTATCAAGAGGAATCCCAAATGAAAAACGGTCCATTGAAATTTTGTTTTGGGTTTCATTATCGAAATAAGCTCGAGATTATTCAGATTCGGTCCCAGGGGATGATTTTTTAAATCTATCACCCTCGGCCCGACAATAGCCATTGAGGACTACTACTGCTGCTGTGGACGATGAACGTGAACGAATCCGATGATCGGCGCGACATCCTCAGATGGTAGGGATTATTCCGCAACAGAAACACTTGCATGTGGACTCGGATTCGTTTCCCGATCTAAAAGTCGTCGACTCGAAAAGAAATTCACGTGAGATTCGACGTTGATAAATACGCCTGATTCAACCGTTTCTTTTATCGGTTCGAGAGGAATCCAAAATAAAAAACGATCCATTCAAATTCTGTTTTCTATTTTATGTCGAAATAACCTCGAGATTGTTCGGTTTCGGTCCCAGTAGGTGATTTTAAAAAATCTATGAACCTCGGCACGGAAAAAGCCATTGAGGACTACTACTGCTGTTGTGGACGATGAACCTGAACGAATCCGATGATCGGCGTGGCATCCTCAGATTGTAGGGATTATTCCGTAACAGAAACACTTGCATGCGGACTCGGATTCGTTTCCCGATCTAAAAGTCGTCGACTCGAAAGGAAACTCACGTGAGATTCGACGTTGATAATTACGCCTGTTTCAACCGTTTCTTTTATCGGTTCTAGAGGAATCCAGAATAAAAAAAACGATCCACTCAAATTCTGTATTGTGTTTAATTGTCGAAATAACCTCGAGATTGTTCGGTTTCGTTCCCAGTAGGTGATTTTTTTAAATCGATCTCCCTCGGCACGACAATAGCTATTGAGAACTACTACTGCTGCTGTGGACGATGAACCTGAACGAATCCGATGATCGGCGCGGCATTCTCAGATTGAAGGGATTATTCCGTAACAGAAACACTTGCATGCGGTCTCGGATTCGTTTCTCGATCTAAAAGTCGTCGACTCGAAAAGAAATTCACGTGAGATTCGACGTTGATAAATACGCCTGTTTCAACAGTATCTTTTATCGTATCAAGAGGAATCCCAAATGAAAAACGGTCCATTGAGATTTTGTTTTGGGTTTCATTATCGAAATAAGCTCGAGATTATTCAGATTCGTTCCCAGGGGATGATTTTTTAAATCTATCACCGTCGGCACGACAATAGCCATTGAGGACTACTACTGCTGCTGTGGAAGATGAACGTGAACGAATCCGATGATCGGCGCGGCATCCTCAGGTGGTAGGGATTATTCCGTAACAGAAGCACTTGCATGGGGACTCGGATTCGTTTCCCGATCTAAAAGTCGTCGACTCGAAAGGAAACTCACGTGATTCGACGTTGATAAATATGCCTGTTTCAACAGTCTCTTTTATCGGATCAAGAGGAAACCCAAATGAAAAACGGTCCATTTTAATTTTGTTTTGGGTTTCATTATCGAAACAACCTCGAGATTAATCAGATTCGTTCCCAGGGGATGATTTTTTAAATCTATCACCCTCGGCACGACAATAGCCATTGAGGACTACTACTGCTGCTGTGGACGATGAACGTGAACGAATCCGATGATCGGCGCGGCATCCTCAGATGGTAGGGATTATTCCGTAACAGAAACACTTGCATGCGGACTCGGATTCATTTCTCAATCTAAAAATCGTCGACTCGAAAAGAAATTCACGTGAGATTCGACGTTGATGAATACGCCTGTTTCAACCGTTTCTTTTATCGGTTCGAGAGGAATCCAAAATAAAAAACTATCCATTCAAATTCTGTTTTCTATTTTATGTCGAAATAACCTCGAGATTGTTCGGTTTCGGTCCCAGTAGGTGATTTTTAAAAATCTATGAACCTCGGCACGAAGAAAGCCATTGAGGACTACTACTGCTGCTGTGGACGATGAACCTGAACGAATCCGATGATCGGCGCGGCATCCTCAGATTGTAGGGATTATTCCGTAACAGAAACACTTGCATGCGGTCTCGGATTCGTTTCTCGATCTAAAAGTCGTCGATTCGAAAAGAAATTCACGTGAGATTCGACGTTGATAAATACGCCTGTTTCAACAGTATCTTTTATCGTATCAAGAGGAATCCCAAATGAAAAACGGTCCATTGAAATTTTGTTTTGGGTTTCATTGTCGAAATAAGATCGAGATTATTCAGATTCGTTCCCAGGGGATGATTTTTTAAATCTATCACCCTCGGCACGACAATAGCCATTGAGGACTACTACCGCTGCTGTGGACGATGAACGTGAACGAATCCGATGATCTGCGCGGCATCCTCAGATGGTAGGGATTATTCCGTAACAGAAACACTTGCATGCGGACTCGGATTGGTTTCCCGATCTAAAAGTCGTCGACTCGAAAAGAAATTCACGTGAGATTCGACGTTGATAAATACGCCTGTTTCAACCGTTTCTTTTATCGGTTCGAGAGGAATCCAAAATAAAAACGATCCATTCAAATTCTGTTTTCTATTGTATGTCGAAATAAGCTCGAGATTGTTCGGTTTCGTTCCCAGTAGGTGATTTTTAAAAATATATCGACCTCAGCACGAAAAAAGCCATTGAGGACTACTACTACTGCTGTGGACGATGAACCTGAACGAATCCGATGATCGGCGCGGCATCCTCAGATGGTAGGGATTATTCCGTAACAGAAACGCTTGCATGCGGACTCGGATTCGTTTCCCGATCTAAAAGTCGTCGACTCGAAAGGAAACTCACGTGAGATTCGACGTTGATAATTACGCCTGTTTCAACCGTTTCTTTTATCGGTTCGAGAGGAATCCAGAATAGAAAAACGATCCACTAAAATTCTGTATTGTGTTTCATTGTCGAAATAACCTCGAGATTGTTTGGTTTCGTTCCCAGTAGGTGATTTTTTAAAATCGATCTCCCTCGGCACGACAATAGCTATTGAGGACTACTACTGCTGCTGTGGACTATGAATGTTAACGAATCCGATGATCGGCGCGGCATCCTCAGATGGTAGGGATTATTCCGTAACAGAAACACTTGCATGGGGACTCAGATTCGTTTCCCGATCTAAAAGTCGTCGACTCGAAAGGAAACTCACGTGAGATTCGACGTTGATAAATACGCCTGTTTCAACAGTGTCTTTTATCGGATCAAGAGGAATCCCAAATGAAAAACGGTCCATTTAAATTTTGTTTTGGGTTTCATTATCGAAATAACCTCGAGATTATTCAGATTCGTCCCCAGGGGATGCTTTTTTAAAATGTATCACCCTCGGCACGACAATAGCCATTGAGGACTACTACTGCTGCTGTGGACGATGAACGTGAACGAATCCGATGATCGGCGCGGCATCCTCAGATGGTAGGGATTATTCCGTAACAGAAATACTTGCATGCGGACTCGGATTCGTTTCCCGATCTAAAAGTCGTCGACTCGAAAAGAAATTCACGTGAGATTCGACGTTGATAAATACGCCTGTTTCAGCCGTTTCTTTTATCGGTTCGAGAGGAATCCAAAATAAAAAACGCTCCATTCAAATTCTGTTTTCTATTTTATGTCGAAATTACCTCGAGATTGTTCGGTTTCGGTCCCAGTAGGTGATTTTTTTAAATCTATCGACCTCGGCACGAAAATAGCCATTGAGGACTACTACGGCTGCTGTGGACGATGAACGTGAACGAATCCGATGATCGGCGCGGCACTCTCAGACTGTAGGGAGTATTCCACAACAGAAACACTTGCATGCGGACTCGGATTCGTTTCCCGATCTAAAATCGTCGAGTCGAAAGGAAACTCACGTGAGATTCGACGTTGATAAATACGCCTCTTTCAACAGTGTCTCTTATCGGATCAAAAGGAAACCCAAATGAAAAACTGTCCATTTAAATTTTGTTTTCGGTTTCATTATCGAAATAACCCCGAGATTATTCAGATTCGTTCCCAGGGGATGATTTTTTAATATCTATCACCCACAGCACGACAATAGCCATTGAGGACTACGACTGCTGCTGTGGATGATGAACGTGAACGAATCCGATGATCGGCGCGGCATCCTCAGATTGTAGGGATTATTCCGTAACAGAAACACTCGCACGCGGACTCGGATTCGTTCCCGATCTAAAAGTCTTCGACTCAAAAAGAAATTCCCGTGAGAATCGGCGTTGATAAATACGCCTGTTTCAACCGTTTCTTTTATTGGTTCGAGAGGAATCCAAAATAAAAAAACGATCCATTCAAATCCTGTATTGGGTTTCATTGTCGAAATAAACTCGAGATTGTTCGGTTTCGTTCCCAGAAGGTGATTTTTTAAAATCGATCTCCCTCGGCACGACATTAGTCATTGCGGACTACTACTGCTGCTATGGATTATCGATGTGAACGAATCCGATGATCGGCGCGGCATTCTCGGATTGTCGGGATTATTCCGTAACAGAAGTACTTGCATGCGGACTCGGATTCGTTTCCCGATCTAAAAGTCGTCGACTCGAAAAGAAATTCACGCGAGATTCGGCGTTGATAAATACGCCTGTTTCAACCGTTCCTTTATCGGTTCGAGAGGAATCCGAAATAAAAAAATGACCCATTCAAATTCTGTATTGCGTTTCATTGTCGAAATAACCTCGAGATTGTTCGGTTTCGTTCCCAGTAGGTGATTTTTTAAAATATATCACCCTCGGCACGACAATAGCCATTGAGGACTTCTACTGCTGCTGTGGCCGATGAACGTGAGTAGATGCATACATCTTTAGGGAGACGACGATGACGTCACAGGTGTGATATAGTGGGTATCCCGCGGCGCGTGGTGGGGGTGTCTGGCGGTCACGGTTGCGTCGCTGTGGCACGTATGGGGAATTAGTGGTGGGGGGAGTCAGCGGTGTCGGAGGGGTGGGGGTATTGGGCCCTTTTTCGGGAGCTCGTGGTTAAGTGGGGGTGGTTGTTTCCGAGCTGCTTTTCCGAATAGACTGACTGGTGGTGTCTTCTGCATATATCGAGGACCTGTTTCCCGCTAGAGCAAGCGGGTGGGGGCCTCCGCCGCGTGGGTCATATGGGGGGAGGAAGGTCTTAGTAGGGATAGGGAGCTTCGGGTAAAGAAAACACGCGATGATTTATGTGAATACATGTATCGAAGTTTTTATTCAAAATTTTGTCCGTCCATACATATTGTGTGTGTGTGTGTATGCATAATATTATGGAACGAATTTCACGAGATCGTGACATGTGATTTTTCGACGTGTGAAAATGTGATCATACAGAATATAATCTAATAATGATCGAAACCTCGATATTTTAAAGTTTTTATTTACCACACTCCTATCCCTTAAGCGCGTTAATATTATTATTATTATCAGTGGTTTGTTGCTGATCCGAGTAGGTGTCTAGGGTGGTAAATGATGGAGCGAAAATTCGACTGCACAGGCATATTTTTTTTTATTACAGGGAAGCGAAAATACTACATGGTTTTAAAAGTACAGCTACATGCTACGAGCGTCCGGTTAACAAAACGGGCGGGTTCGAGGATGTGATAGTCGAAGGTGTACACGAAACTCATAAGCTAGGAATTACACATGCTAATTACTTATAAGAGTATGGAATAAAGTATCGAATAATAACAAAACACGTTATTCTAGAATGATTCTCAGAGTGTCCATTTGTTTATCGCTTAATTGTGTTCGTCTGTCGCTCTCTGCGGATAGTTCACACTGTTGTCTAGCACACGAAGCACTCGTTGCTCGTATTTGGGTCCCATCGGATGATTCTTTCGCTGCGTAGTGGTGTTGGTTGTCGATGGTTTTGTAGGCCTGTTGGTCAAGCGGTCGGTTTCCCAGAGTCGAAACTTTCAGCCTTCGTTCGGCGAATTTATGCAGAAATCTACCCCGAAATGTATTGCAGCGCTGATCCCATGCGTAGCATTTGGTCGAGGTTTCGTATTTCGGCCAGGATGGTTTTCTTGCACATACTGACGATTTCGAAGAAGACGATGTCGAAAGAATGCTCCGCGAAGACAGAGTTGACGCAGCTTGCACGTGTGGTGTCTTTGAATTTATGAATGTTCTCGACAATGTATCGTTCAGCATCGGCATCGGTGAAACTGGTTGATTGTTGGCCAGGTATTTGCGTGTGTAACGATATGGCTATATCCGAGAGATATTTTGTCACATCGCCGGAGAATCGCTGCAGTCGTCGAAACCATTCATCCACACACGTCATCATATTAAGAAGACCATCAAACGACGGTTTTTGCATGACTATAGCGTTGAAAGAACTTTCCCGTTTCTTAGGCGTTACGAGTCCCCGCTGCACCGCTGTACCTAGGGCTGGCTCAGCAGGCGTTGGTTGATTTGCCAGGGCTATGGTTATAGATTTCATCCCATACGACGTGGAGAAAGAAACCATATAATTTCCGAATTGTATGGTCTGAGTAGGACCAGCTTGTTTCGTTGCGAAGTATTGACGAATCGTGGCTACGTGGGTTTGAAATCCCACCCACTCACTCTGGCTGAAGATAACCGTACGATGTGAATAATTACCAGACAGCTTTACAACAGGTTCAAAATGGTTGCTGTACTGCGGCTGCAAACCCACCGTGATCTTTTTACTACCCGAATTATTAAGCGGGTACGTCGTTGACAATAGCACGGGTAGATTCTGTTTGGCTGGTTCCGTTGGCTTCGCTTCGAGGTATCGCACCGGTAGCAAATTTGTATTTAACGCCGCTTGAGTCATTTTTCAACGGTATTTCCGAACACGCGCAATAAAAAGAGTTTGCTTTGCAGCCGGCTGCGAAGTTCGCCAGAACAGAAATGGTGGCTTGAAGCGAAGATACGGCGGTTTATAAGGTGATCAAAGATTTAAGTGGGGGGTGATTATGATAAGAGAACGGTAGCGGGGGAAAGGGTTTTTATACAGGAGGAGATCTCTGGGTGGGAGAAATAGGACCATGGAAAGGGTTACAATTCATTTTCTAGCCTCGCGAAGCTATGACTCATTATTTATACAGGTGCACGAACACTCGGTTGGTGCACCTTGCTATAAAGAATCCACGGGTCAACGTTCTAGATGTACACAGGATGTGCGCGAAGGCTTATTGTCAATATTACTCGAAAATACGTGTATCTCCGCTCCCCACTTTCTACGATGGCTTTAAAACCGCTGTATTGTATAAAGAACAAAAGATCAAGAACTGCGTCACTGCGGGTGTATGTATATTTTCGAGCGATGCGCTCTAACGGTAACGGGTAACAAAATGGCACCCCCCACGTTGGGCGCCATTTTGTAACGGGTTTTTAATCCGCACACTTCCTGGCCCACGCCGTCCCAACCCGTCCGGGCACCCGAGGATCCGCCAGGGCCCATGGGCGCCAGGTACCGAAGTACCGCCGACCATCGGTCGGCTTTAAAAAGGGGCCCCGTGCGATCCGTCGGTGGCAGGGCACCCAGGGAGTGGGCGGCATGGCCAAGGCGGTCCAACTAGCTCGGCTCGTCGGCGAAGATGGTAGAGGGGCAGGGTCGGAAGGCGAGTGTCAATGCCGTAAAAGGACAGGATGCAGACCAAGGGTTATCTCGGCCAATAACAAAATTCGACGATGCGTCTGATTATACTGGTTTATTAGAGTCGGAAGGCCCGCTCAGCCTCTTACAATTGTGGTCATACCGCCGGCGAATTCCCCGGTTACCATAACATAATTTACGCCATTACTCGCAATATTTGCTTAGGTAGCCGGAATTCAGTAGGCCATAACATAATTGACGCCATTACTTGCAATATTTGCTTAGGTAGCCTGAATTCAGTAGGCCATAACATAATTTACGCCATTACTTGCAATATTTGCTTAGGTAGCCTGAATTCAGTAGGCCATAACATAATTTACGCCATTACTTGCAATATTTGCTTAGGTAGCCTGAATTCAGTAGGCCATAACATAATCTACGCCATTACTTGCAATATTTGCTTAGGTAGCCTGAATTCAGTAGGCAGTAACATCAGTTACGCCATTACTTGCAATATTTGCTTAGGTATCCTGAATTCAGTAGGCAGTAACATAAGTTACGCCATTACTTGCAATATTTGCTTAGGTATCCTGAATTCAGTAGGCAGTAACATAAGTTACGCCATTACTTGCAATATTTGCTTAGGTATCCTGAATTCAGTAGGCAGTAACATAAGTTACGCCATTACTTGCAATATTTGCTTAGGTATCCTGAATTCAGTAGGCGGTACTATAATTTGCGCCATTACTTGCAATATTTGCGTAGGTAGCCTGAATTCAGTAGGCAGTAACATAATTTATCACCTCAGCGCTTTATTTCGGTACGCATGTACTCGCGGGTCCTCGCTACGAAACAATTCGCTTGCTCGACGAACAATAAATGACAACAAAACTCGAGAACGTAAACATTCGCGAGAGAACAAAGGAAACAAAGACAGAAGCTCAAAGGTAAACAAACGCGAGACCAAGCGCTCGATGGCCCTGAGCGCGCGGAGAGACTGGACGAGAGATATACGCACGAACTATGTCGTATTACATTTTCCGACTCGAAACAAAATATTACTCAAAATTACATAATCTCGCGGAAAGTCGTACTATTCTTTGGGCCAGTTTTCGCGGGACATCAGCAAACATTTTTAATTTAATGCCCTAGGCTTAACGAACGATCACGTTAATTAATGATCGGTAACAAACAAAACAATTCCCGAATTGACGCGATACGCAATAAAATTGACCGGAACTTGACGGAACGACCGAGGCTAAGGTACGAGCTCCCTTACAAAATTTACGACTATACCAGAACTTCCCCAGAGGCGGAAACCCGGGAACCAACGCGACTTTATTGCCGAAACACTCCCACCGGGTGCCGGCCCTCTGGGGACACGAAATTTCTCTCCAGGGGACAACCCGTCGCCACTTGGCGCAATTAATAAAAATAAAATGAAAGGAAAAGAACCCTAATTTCGAGCTCGTACCTTAAGAACGTAGAGGGACGAGAGAGATCGGGCTCACCGCTGGAGAATCGCCGCACGGAGAAGCTCGCTGCGTGATACGGGAGGATCCTGCCTCGCGATCGATGGGCCATCATTTTCTTCCTGAGAGACGCGGCTGGGCTCGTGGACTCCAAAATCGTGACTCCCGAAAATAGCCGCGCTCTCGCGGTGCTCCCGGCTCTCGCGTGCCCCACTCACGCGCCCCTCCCCTCTTTTCACGCGCTCCCCTGTTATCGCGTTATTCTCCGTCTAGGAGATTTTCCCCTATTTACCCCAGATGCCACGGCCACGGCCCCGCTCTACCGCGCTACCCCGCGCGTACGCGACTGTCCTCGCAGCGAAAAATGGACTGCCCCTCGAACCTCTTCCCCTAGGGACCAAGGCGGGACCTCGAACACGGGGGGGAGGCCTCCCTCGCATTTCCCCAGCGTCCTGGGAATAGCGGTGGGCCCACGCGATATACCACCAGGTGAACTACACCCCCGGTCGCCGATCCACCGCCCCGACCCCCTTCGACGGGGTGCCGGTCTTACGCGGTCCATGAGGCCCGAGGGGACAGTAGGGATGGTGCAACTCCGGGTTGCTGAGTCGAGAGGGACGGGCGGCACGGTAAACTTGGCCTTATTCCGGCGTCTCCTCCGGCATCCAATCCGCGAGCACTGTTGTCCGACGCTCGCCTGCCTCTGAGTGGAGGCGCGTGTGTGTCCTCGTGGACCAACCCGCGCGAGGTTTGGCGGAGCGCGAAACCGGAAGCCGGGACATCTCGGGTAGCGATAATGCGTTGCTTCGGGGTAATATGGACGCGCAAGCGATCGTTCCCCGATACATCGTTCCGTCCTCCATACTAACTGTCCTAAAAACTGTCCCAAACATTTTATTTATGGGTTTTTAACTTCGTCCATTTATCCGCGGCTCACGAGCCGGTAGGTAAACACACAGGTAAGACGTGGCGGTTTCCGGAATAAAATTACCAAAAAAGGTATAATATTCCGCCACGTCGTGAGTCGACGATCTCGGAGCCACCCAGAATCGACCCAGGACGCCTCAGGGTCGTAAACCCGACCCACTGGTCGACACCGCTCGAGAATGGACGTGACCCCCTAATTTGTCACGTCACAAAGCCCCCTTCCCAGAGTTTCGCCCGGGTGAAATGCCTCGTAGCGGCCTGGGTTGAATCTCCACCTTCGGACTTTGGCGGTGGCTCGGGCGAGGTCCTGGGGTTTGTGGGACACCCCCAATAGGTCCACAAAGGTAATCGACCAGTGAGCCACGCAGCAGGGCGCTCCGGCTGAAACAAAAGACGACGAGCACCGATCTCGGGGCCGGATGTTAGGCCCCTGAACACGCTCCATACGAGCGCGTCCCCCGCCTCCCTTCGATCGTTCCTTCCGGTTATTGTTCTACTACTCTTTCCCCCGAAGGGAAAACTCAGGACCAACCAAACATGGTAAAGATGAAACGGGCGGAAGAAAAGTACTGCTTAGCAAAAATGAAACTGGCGAGAATAGCGAAATTAGCAAAATTAGCGAGATTAGCGAAATTAGCGGAATTTGCGAAATTTGCGAATCGGCGCTAAAGCGGAACGAGAATCAACTACGACAGGACATCCATACCACGGGAAGGTTTAGGTAAGCAGGTAAGCATTCGCGTAGGTTTTTAACATTGGTTTATTTTCCACGTGGCGCTATACAATATCCAAAAAAAAAAATTGAGTAAACATATATCAAACGGCGTCGTGGCCGAAAAGAAAAAATCAAAATTTAATAATGAAGGGAAAAGGAAACAAAACAAAATAAGGAATCGGCTACATAAACTTTGCGACGGCGCTTATGTCAAAATAACAAAAAAAATTAACCGAGGCGACAAAGCAAATTAAAAAATTAACGAAAGAAAAGGACAAACAATATTTATGGCCGTAACAAGATAGTCCGCGATGACTTGAGGTATAAATCCTCGAACCGAGGAGGGATTAACGTCTCTATTCCGTGTAGAGTGAGGTAAACACGACTTCTGGTTTTCTTTTGGGGATAGATTATAATCCTTGGGTCTCGAGACGTACACGTTGTGTTGACAACCAAGCCCGTTAATCGTTTGTTGTTAATGTCTTGGCCCCTAACTGATCGGTCTGTTTATATTCTCAACAAAGAGGTATTCCAAGGGATTAGCGGCTCGCTACGGCACACCGCTCGTATCGAGGCCCAGATCGGCAAAAACGACCGTCTTCGGTCACGGCGGCTCACACGACAACAAAAAAAATTCGGAAGATAGCGACGGCCCGAAGACAATGGGCCGCGATATCGGCTGAAGAACAGAAAACAAGAATCGGGTACGGTACGGTATGTAACGGGTTTTTAATCCGCTCACTTCCTGGCCCACGCCGTCCCAACCCGTCCGGGCACCCGAGGATCCGCCAGGGCCCATGGGCGCCAGGTACCGAAGTACCGCCGACCATCGGTCGGCTTTAAAAAGGAGCCCCGTGCGATCCGTCGGTGGCAGGGCACCCAGGGAGTGGGCGGCATGGCCAAGGCGGTCCAACTAGCTCGTCTCGTCGGCGAAGATGGTAGAGGGGCAGGGTCGGAAGGCGAGTGTCAATGCCGTAAAAGGACAGGATGCAGACCAAGGGTTATCTCGGCCAATAACAAAATTCGACGATGCGTCTGATTATACTGGTTTATTAGAGTCGGAAGGCCCGCTCAGCCTCTTACAATGGTGGTCATACCGCCGGCGAATTCCCCGGTTACCATAACATAATTTACGCCATTACTCGCAATATTTGCTTAGGTAGCCGGAATTCAGTAGGCCATAACATAATTTACGCCATTACTTGCAATATTTGCTTAGGTAGCCTGAATTCAGTAGGCCATAACATAATTTACGCCATTACTTGCAATATTTGCTTAGGTAGCCTGAATTCAGTAGGCCATAACATAATTTACGCCATTACTTGCAATATTTGCTTAGGTAGCCTGAATTCAGTAGGCCATAACATAATCTACGCCATTACTTGCAATATTTGCTTAGGTAGCCTGAATTCAGTAGGCAGTAACATCAGTTACGCCATTACTTGCAATATTTGCTTAGGTACCCTGAATTCAGTAGGCAGTAACATAAGTTACGCCATTACTTGCAATATTTGCTTAGGTATCCTGAATTCAGTAAGCAGTAACATAAGTTACGCCATTACTTGCAATATTTGCTTAGGTATCCTGAATTCAGTAGGCAGTAACATAAGTTACGCCATTACTTGCAATATTTGCTTAGGTATCCTGAATTCAGTAGGCGGTACTATAATTTGCGCCATTACTTGCAATATTTGCGTAGGTAGCCTGAATTCAGTAGGCAGTAACATAATTTATCACCTCAGCGCTTTATTTCGGTACGCATGTACTCGCGGGTCCTCGCTACGAAACAATTCGCTTGCTCGACGAACAATAAATGACAACAAAACTCGAGAACGTAAACATTCGCGAGAGAACAAAGGAAACAAAGACAGAAGCTCAAAGGTAAACAAACGCGAGACCAAGCGCTCGATGGCCCTGAGCGCGCGGAGAGACTGGACGAGAGATATACGCACGAACTATGTCGTATTACATTTTCCGACTCGAAACAAAATATTACTCAAAATTACATAATCTCGCGGAAAGTCGTACTATTCTTTGGGCCAGTTTTCGCGGGACATCAGCAAACATTTTTAATTTAATGCCCTAGGCTTAACGAACGATCACGTTAATTAATGATCGGTAACAAACAAAACAATTCCCGAATTGACGCGATACGCAATAAAATTGACCGGAACTTGACGGAACGACCGAGGCTAAGGTACGAGCTCCCTTACAAAATTTACGACTATACCAGAACTTCCCCAGAGGCGGAAACCCGGGAACCAACGCGACTTTATTGCCGAAACACTCCCACCGGGTGCCGGCCCTCTGGGGACACGAAATTTCTCTCCAGGGGACAACCCGTCGCCACTTGGCGCAATTAATAAAAATAAAATGAAAGGAAAAGAACCCTAATTTCGAGCTCGTACCTTAAGAACGTAGAGGGACGAGAGAGATCGGGCTCACCGCTGGAGAATCGCCGCACGGAGAAGCTCGCTGCGTGATACGGGAGGATCCTGCCTCGCGATCGATGGGCCATCATTTTCTTCCTGAGAGACGCGGCTGGGCTCGTGGACTCCAAAATCGTGACTCCCGAAAATAGCCGCGCTCTCGCGGTGCTCCCGGCTCTCGCGTGCCCCACTCACGCGCCCCTCCCCTCTTTTCACGCGCTCCCCTGTTATCGCGTTATTCTCCGTCTAGTCGACGATCTCGGAGCCACCCAGAATTGACCCAGGACGCCTCAGGGTCGTAAACCCGACCCACTGGTCGACACCGCTCGAGAATGGACGTGACCCCCTAATTTGTCACGTCACAATATACACCAAGGGATTCCAATAGTCCTCCAGGTTTAGGAAGTATTTACCACATAGCGTGCAGTTTGATGAGGGTAAGGTGTGGTAGTAAAATAAACGCCTCGGCGCTTGTGCTAATTTACAATTTTTAGAGTTGGTACTTCGCACCACAGGTAATGCGTTGTGCACGTGCCAGACCCTTGGAAAATAGAACTACAGTGTCTTACTCTCGATACAACGTATTGGAGAAATTTTGAGACAATGGTGTCGTATGTAAAACTGTAAAGTTGATTCTCACGGGTAGAAATTTCGACCGTGTCACACAGCGCGTACGAGGTCGGGGGTCTGGATCTTTTCATCCTTGGATTTTTAGGGGGCGGTTTAACGGTGATGGTCCAGTAGAACTGTAGGTGTTTGCTAAAGCATAATTTAGTTGTAATTTACGATTATTAGAAAGTCGTCACGGAGAATATATATTAGCTACTTATAATGCGCCAAAATGCCACTCGCCTATCTCCTATTTTCTTTCCGTTTTGGCCAGTGATATGTTAAAAAGTTTTCTCGACGCATTTACATTTGTATACTACGGCGGGTTTTTAACAATACCCTCCTGCGCTTCTCGAATATATACCTCGTATCTCGAAAATACCATGACCCAAGAGCTGTTAGCAACGCCCCCGTTTTTTATAAACAAGTAACACCTACACCAAAAAAGTGGAGGGGTGTTGCATATAAAAAGACGGCATCAAGCCGCTTCGAATATTATCACGATAGGTGTTACCGGTGTTGCTGGACCACGTTCCAATTTATCTTAGACGTAGATGCATCGTGGATAGTGATAGTGTTTGCGGACACCTCTGTGAAAGATACGTGTTTGACAAGCGTGCGGTTTCATAACCTAGTATTTGAGTTTTCGTAAAAAGATAGCGAATTTCGAAATGGCTGATTTGTCTATTGTTGAAATCCGGAGAAACGATCGTGTGACACTGTTGACGTGCATACGAGACATAGTGGAAAGAGTGCGTCATACTAATCGTTTTGTTTCTACGGTTTATGACGACGCTCGTATGTCGTACATCGCGACTTTTAATCACGAAAACCTTGTGGATGAGCTTTCCACAATTTTGTACAATATACCGAGACGTGCTATGGGTAGACTATTCACGGATGGTTTTCTAAATAACTCGCGACATGCCGAATCGTTAGCGCGGGATATCGTTTTAAGACGCGGGTCAACCAGACAGCGGTGCACACCCGAAATCGCAGCACTTTTAGATTCTGCAGCCTCCAATGATCGTGAGTATTAACATACATCGTCGCACAATCCAGACTCAGTGATAAGACGGTGTTTGTAATAAAGCCACATTTCTGCAGCATATTTACAATTCCGCTGTAGCAGCGATGAGGAGATATCTGAGGGGGAGGACGAGAGTCGAAGCCCTATGGCTTTAGAAGGAGAAGTACGGGTGGAAGAAGTCGAAGAAGAAAGTATGGCCGATCCAAACATTATAAACGGCATATATTGGTGGGAACACGAAGGGGCGAGTGCAATTCCTCTGGACTTTCAACCCTACACGCAGAATGAGGTGGCCGATGGTTGGTATATTTTGAAACTATCTCTCGCGAAATCTGGCACTCGCACACGTCGCTCGGTTGTTCACGAGATAAATCTTGGTGACTGTTTCTGGAAGTGATGAAATTATAGCGCGTGTATTCGAGAGCGAAAACGGATCACCCGAAACGATAGGTGCCCCGGTCATTGAATAATCATAACCGAATCGTTTAGATGGAACCCCGCCGGATCACCCTATGGGAATAACACTCCTCCAGGCAACGGCAGCATCGCAGCGTCCTGCTTTGGATGGGACCGCAGAGAAGGCCTCAACCACCGTCGAGTCGACCAAGCGTATGTTTTGCGATGACCCAAAAAGTTCTAACTTGTTAGGTGTACAAAACAACCGTGAAGACCAGTGTTGTCAGGTAGGCAGTGGTAGCAAGAGGGGAAAAATAATTGAGATAGCGGGGCCTAGTACCAGCGGGTGCTCGGAAATCGAGTCTGGCGCTGAACAAAATGACATTCACGGTTATGAAACGGCGGCGGTTCAAGATGATAACGAAATTGGTCCACCGGGAAAACGGTTTATCGTAGAATCTCAACATGATCGCTTTTATGAACGCTTCCGTACTAGCTGTAGACAGACACGTGTAAGACTGCGACCCCCACCGTTAAACGTCAACCCCGTAGTTTGGTGCAACGATGCGTTACGTGATATGCATGCATATTTCTTTGCCAACCGCGATCCAGCGGACCTGATTGGCGTTTCGTTCACATCTCAATCAAGAGATGGGTGCTGCGGGGCTATCTGTACGGCCTGTAGCACGATTCAGCTTCTCCGATCTCTGGGGCCTAATAGAGAGCGTAAATCAGAGTAAGCGTATATTATGCACTGCTGAATCGCTATACTTTAACATTGCATATATAAAAGTTCCTCTGGGTCGTGGTGATGATCGAAGTCTTAGTGCTCTGGTGCTGCGGAAGAAGTCGATGATCGAAATTTCAAACGTCGATTCTCTATGTCTCCCTAGAAGTTTAGTTGTCGCAGAAGCCCATAACTATTACGAATGGTGTAAAAATAGGGAGTCTAAAAAAATATGGGATAATATACGGCATAAAAAATCTAGGCTGCAACGCGTGAAGGCTCGCGAGTTGGTCGTAGCTGCCGGGGTTACCGTACCCGATGCAGGGTGCGGTATACCCGAGCTCCAGTTATTTCAGGAGTACTACAAAACGAGAGGTATAGCAATTGTTGTTTTCCATTATGCCGAATACGGAAGTGGCGCACCGCCGATTTTCGATGGACGCAGTTGTCTTGACATCGACCCTACTGCAGTTTTACATATTGCCTATATCGAGACACGAAATCATTACACCGTAATTGTGAACCTCTTAGGGGCTTCGTCTTCTCGTTTTTATTGTGCAGCGTGTAACAAGGGTTACAGAATGAAAACGGGTCATAAATGTAAAAGCGTTTGTCCTCGGTGCTTTTCTACACCCGCATGCGATATTAATTATACCGAAGGAAGCACGACGGTTGAAATGACTATGGGTTGTGACGAATGCGGGAGACAATTCCGAGGTCCTGTATGTTTTCAAAACCATATTGCAGTTAAATATCGTAGAGTTGGCAACGCAATTCAAAAGACAACTTGTGAAGCGGTATGTAGCTGTAAAATCTGCTCGCAAGTTGTAGATTCAACTAGTGGGGTACATCGATGCGGAAAGAGCTATTGCCGAACGTGTAAAGCTCTGCATGGTTTCAACGAGCAATGTTTTATGCAACCGTTACCACCTCGCGAACCCATAGAGGTTGGTGGGCGTCCTGGTGTGCTTTTCATATTTTACGATTTTGAAACCCGCCAGGATGCTGACTTTCGAAGTGGTGGGGCCGACGGTCAAGAGCATATCGTTACCCTTTGTGTGGCACAACAGGTATGCGAGTTCTGTTTGAAGGAACACGACAGCGTCGATGGGCAGACACCACACTGTCAATGGTGCGGGGTACACACGTATGTTTTCCGGAAAGACCCCGTGGCCTCTTTAGTTGATTTAGCAATCCGTGATAAAACAGGATTCAAACAGATTATCTGTATAGCCCACAATGCAAAGGGGTTCGATGCGCAGTTCATTTTACGCTATCTTATAGAACATGGGGTTGGAAGGGTAAAGAAGCCCAACGTTTTGCTCACAGGAACCTCGATTATGTGTATGCGTGTGGGGAAGACTGTCTTTATCGATAGTTTACATTATTTTCAAATGCGTCTAAGTGCGTTACCGAAAACATTCGGGTTCGAGGACAAAGTAACCAAAGGGTATTTTCCACACATGTTCAACCGTGTCGATACGCAGGAATGTATAGGCCCTTTACCTCCCATCGAAGATTACGCCCCGGATTCAATGTCAACCAAAGAGCGTAACGACTTCCTCGAATGGTACGATGAGGAGATCAAAAGCGGGAGAGAGTTCGATTTTAAAAAAGAAATCGTTTCATATTATCTCAAAGATGTAGATATTCTCAGACGTGCATGTCGACGGTTTCGGGGGATTTTTCTCGAAGCAGGCGGTGTATGCCCTTTCACCGAAGCGATAACAATAGCCTCGACCTGCTCTAAAGTTTTCCGGCGTAATTTCTTAAAACCCAACATGGTGGGCCTTATACCGTCACAGGGGTACATACTCGGCGGTCAGTATTCACGGGTGGCTCTCGAATGGCTTTTCTGGCTTGAACACTCTGAGTTCCACCAGGTAATAGCCCACGCAGGAAGGGGGCACGAGTACCGGTTACCTGAGGGGCACACAGTCGATGGTTATTTAGAGAACGAGGACGGCAATTACGTATTCCAATTTCATGGTTGTTACTGGCACGGGTGTCCAAAATGCTTCAAAACCAATCGCACGAGAGAGGCTAGTTAGGGTGGGTTCAGTCTGGAGGCCCGATACGAGAGGACGCTAGCTGATCCACAAATTTGCTCGTACGGTGTCTATATCATTCGCGAAATCTGGGAATGCGATTTCACGATGATGAAAAAGAATATCCCCGCTTTGCGTGAATGCGAAGATAGTAAAGAACCCTGGTCTTCGCGGTACAGCTAAATTAGCGCTAAACACCCTTTGGGGAAAAATGGGGCAGCGCGATAATTTACCGCAAACGGAAATAATCAAAACGCGGGAAGCATTACTCAAACTTGTAACAGACGCCGAAAAGGAAGTTACCGGCGTATTACCCGTGAACGATTGTATGATGTATGTTACATGGTCATATGTGGATGACGCTGTCCCCCAGACCAAGCAATCTAATGTTGTTATAGCCGCGTACACAACGGCCCAAGCGCGTTTAGAATTCTATGAATATCTGGAAAAACTTGACCGTCGTGTTCTTTATTACGACACAGATTCAGTCATTTATACAACGCGTACAGGCGAGTGGCTACCACCCCTCGGCGATTTTCTCGGTAACATGACAAATGAGCTCGAATGTTACGGGGAAACAGCATACATTAAATCGTTTGTATCGGGTGGACCAAAATTTTATGGGTATTCCGTTGTCACCGAAGAAAAGCCTGACGAAATCGTGGCCCAGTGTTGTAAGGTGAAGGGCTTAACGCTAAATTACGAAAATGCTCAGTATGTAAATTTTGATTCTATCAAGCGGCTGATAGGAACCTCGCTACCACATTTGAACGACGCAGCGATAAATTTAAATTTTAAAGCGATTCGACGTACCGCGTTGCACGATGTGGTCACGATTACAGAGCGTAAAACATGCAGCGTTGTGTGTCACAAGCGTCGATATGAGAGCTGCAGGTTATCGTACCCCTTCGGGTTTAAGGAGTGAATGAAAATCATCGTATACAATATAGTTTTTAAAAAATGTAACAGCATTGTGTAATTAATAAAAAACCGTCTTATGAAACAAAAAGCCTACGAAACTTATTTTTCATCCACCCAATAAGATTCTGGTTCGCACTGCTAACGACGATGGTGTGGTAGCGGTTACGCCCAGTCGGTAATCACGGTATGCTCGTGCTGGAGGAGTATAAAAGCTGATGGCCCAGTGTTCCACCCATCATCCTTACTCCGTAACCAGAGGTGAAAAGTACTTTTTATACGCTGGGTATATTTTTTTGTTTCGTGCGAATGGATGTCCGGTGGAAGCACCCGTGGACGTTGTTAATATGCGGACCCACGGGATGCGGTAAAACTGTGTTTATCAGACGTTTTCTACGGCATCTTAGGGTAATGAGTAACGTAACGTTCGATCGGATCCTCTTCTATTACGGCGATACTCTTGATGCAGATACGCGTGCCGCTTACGATGGCTGTCGAGAGGGCACTGCGCTAGCGAAAATCGAATTTCACGAGGGTCTACCGGACCCGGACGCTTACTCGCACGATAATGAGCGTAAAAAATTAATAATAATCGACGACCTCATGCGTGAATCATCCAACGGCATAATAGTCGACCTCTTCACGAAAGGTAGCCATCATAAAAACATCAGCGTGATGTTTTTGACGCAGAACATCTTCCACCAGGGGTCGGGTCAGTGAGACATTTCTTTAAATGCTAATTATATCGTCGTTTTTAAAAACCCTCGGGATCGCGCACAAATCCAGCATCTCACTAGACAAGTTTTTCCTGACAATCCAAAATTTCTTATTGAAGCTTATCACGATGCGTCGGCACGACCCCACGGATATTTACTTTTAGATCTAAAGCAATCAACGCCGGATGATTATCGGTTCCGCACAGGAATATTCCCCGATGATGAGCGCTCTGAAGTGTATACCCCGAAAAATAACCGTCGAAAATAGGGTATTGCGTAACTGTATCTTATACTCTATTCAAAACAAATGCACGACACAAAATGCTCACAGGTATAAGCACCCATGGTACTTGTGCGAGCGTGTCAGTGGATCTTGTACCACACTGTGGGTAGTATCGAGCATGGCTGATAAGGTGAAGCATTCTGCGAAACAGGGTAAAACGAAAAAGACACGCACCCCGTTTACAAAACGACATCTTGCGCTTTTGCACGCATTATACCACTGCACCCCCATCGAACGCAAGGCGCTGCTTAAAAAAGCCGATAAAGGAGTCATCAAGTGTATCTGCGAATGCGCATTGAATATCTTACGCGGTGTCGTAAATATAAAAGCAAGTGCAAAGAAACCTCTTAAAAAATACAAAAATACTCTACGCACCCTAGCGTCATCGACAAAGTGTGTGCAACGGGGTCGGGGGTGGGGGTGGAAAGCAAAGAAGCGTATCATTCTGCAAAAAGGCTGCGGTGGTTTTCTCGGTCTCTTGCTGGCTCCGATCATCGATACGTTACTCGGGAAATTTTTCTCTGGCCGTCCAAATACTCAATAGCCATGCAGCATGCAAAAAAAATGATTTTGGTTGACGAGGCGGAGTATCAACAACGTGGTGGAGGGTGTACACTACCATCCACACCGCACACATACTCTACGAGTGATAGAGCATCCGAGAACACGCCTGAAACCCAACCAGTGAGCATAAAAACCCCTGGTGATGTGATATGGCGCCTCGATCTGGAACTTTCGAATATACTCCGTTCGGATAAATTTAAAGATGATCAAGAAAGGTGGAAGCAATTTTTACCGTTGTTTCAGAGGTATCTCTTTCAGACGTTATCACAAACAAAAACAAACGGTAAACTCAGCTCCACGGGCGTTGATGATGAAACAACTGGCATGATGTCAGTCTACGATATCGTTAACAGTATACCGGGGAAGTATAAGCGAAGAGCACAATCTTTACTCGAATATATACAAAAACCCACAGGAGAGCCGTCGAATATAACTTGGGACGACCGCGGACGAGTGAATATATACGGTGCACTCATAAACGGTGGTAACATTATCGATCTTGTTAACGACGCTGTACGTTTGAGAAAAAAGTTCCGCGCGAAAGGACGTATCGAATTTATTAGCGCTCTTCGGGCAGTAGGGATACCTCGTGAGTTTATCGGGAATGACGAACTGTGGAAATCCTACGATAGAGACAGCAATAATGCCACTTCGGACAGACACCCAAGCGAGTGCGAGCCGGGGTATAATAAATCACACAGATGACCCTGTTAAAAGGAGTAGAGGTGTGAAACGCAAAGCAGTAAATAGTGGAGATACATTCGAGAGCACACACCTACACTCGAAGCGACAAAAGATGCGGCAAGCGTGATGGTTAAAGCTTTGACCGTTTTGAGTCGGGCTGAGACAGAGCGAGAAAGCGAGAGAGAGAGAGAGAGAGAGAGAGAGAGAGAGAGAGAGAGAGAGAGAGAGAGAGAGAGAATGCCTCGGAAGCTAACACTCGAAGACGTTTACTACGATCCAGGCAACCCTGCGGGTTATTCAGGTGTATATCGCCTTATAAACGGTAAAAATAAACATGTGCACGACTGGCTGACGCAACAGGATGCATACACCATTCATAGACCCGTTCAACGACGTTTTCATAGGCTTCATTATAATGTCGACAATATAGACGACGTGTGGGAAGCAGACCTCGTTGATTTACGCTCAATACAGACAGCTAATGATGGTGTAGCGTATTTACTCGTTATTATAGATGTCTTGAGCAAATATGTATGGGTTGAACCACTTAACGACAAGACCATGCACCGGGTCACGATGGGTTTCAAACGAATCCTTAACCGTGCCGATGGTCGATCCCCCATATATCTACAAACAGACCGTGGTAAAGAATTCCTCGGAAACGTTTTCCAGAATTTTCTCGCTGAAAAAGACATCCGCTTTAGAGTTGCGAGAAACCCGGATATCAAGGCATCGATAGTTGAACGATTCAACCGCACCTTGAAACAGCGGATGTGGCGTTTCTTTACGCACCGCAACACACACCGTTATATCGATGTTCTCCGGCAATTCGTTTACGCGTATAACCATGCAAGACACTCAACGATAAAGATGGAACCCGCTGCTGTAACAGTATACAATGCGCAGATAGCCTACGAAAACACAGAGAAAAACAACACGGCCCGCGATGGTAAGAAGCGTCGCAGCCACCATAAATACAAATGCGGTGATTATGTACGCATCAGTAGGACTAAGGGCACATTCGAAAAGGGTTACGAGAAAAATTGGAGCACTGAAATATTTAAAGTCTCACGGGTTCTCAAGCGTCAGGCTATCACGATCTATGAATTGCACGATCTTCACGGGGAAGCGATAGATGGATTTTTCTACCCTCAAGAGTTAACAGAAGTCAACGCTGAACGTCTAGAGGAAGACAAGGAGTTCAAAATCGAGCGTGTTATAAAAATCCGAGGTCGCGGTGCACGGAAAGAAGTCTACGTTAGCTGGTTAGGCTACCCAGCGAAATTTAACTCCTGGATACCCGCATCCAGCGTACGAAACATCAGTCTATAAAACGCCGTTTCTAACACACTCTCCGCGGTATGGAGGCTGAAAACTTTTTCATCGTACTACCGAGTAATAGTAGTATGAGGTATTTCCCCGATAACACGACGACGAATTTTACAACGCAACTGCCACGTGAAATTTCTTTACATGGCACATGGGTTGTGGGTCTTACCGAAATTCACATTCCTTACACCATTACGCACTTACAACGGGGAGATTGTAATATACTCTGGAAGCAGTGCGGGGATAAAATCGATGATGTGAACGCGCGAAAGGTCACTGTTAACATACCGCACGGTGTATACCAAACACACGGTCAACTCATGTGGGAGCTGAATAACATACCCCGGTTCAAAAAACAAGGCGTAAGATTCGTCGAATCTCGATCAGCGATTGGACACGTTTCCGTTGAGATGCCGACAATTGAAGAGTGTAAAGGAAAAACGCAAGCCGGAGCCGTAATTTTACTGGATAAAATTGTCCGTGTATTAGGCCTCGACGCACAAGCAGGAGTTGATGAGTCTCTGACGTTTTCCATGGCGCATCATATACCAGCAGGCCAGACGACCAGCGGGGCGAGACCAGCCTGCCTCAGCAGAGCCCTGCCGGATCAACTCTTCGTATACACGGATATCTGCGTACCATACACAGTGGGAGATGTGCAGGCATCACTATTGCGAATCGTTAATTTAGATACAGCCCGTTATACATACGGCTCACCCTGTGTGAATTACTTTTCGCCCGCGAACTATTTACCGATTATGAATAATCATTTTCGAGTGATCACCATCGATATAAGAAACCATCTCGGTAAACCAGTAGCATTCGAGTATGGAACACTGACCGTCACGTTACATTTTAAGCGCATTGGGTAACTTTCAAGACAACGATGTCCCATTATTATGCATATTACGAGTGTCAGACTGGGGGCGGTGGAGTCCGCGGTCTGCACGGTGTCTGTGTAGGAGCACCGTATCAACGGGGACACGGGATCGGAAGTTTTCTGGGGGGTGTCTTCCGGAGAGCTCTACCACTTCTAAAAACGGGGGCACGCGCCATAGGAAAAGAAGCACTACGTGCAGGGATAAACGTTATCGAAGATGTAAGCAGATACAAAAGACCGTTCGGGGCATCTGTACGCGAGCGACTCGCAGAGTCGGGTGGAAACTTGGACGCAAAGCTGGTGAGAAGATTGATCTACTCATGAGTGGTTTGGGATAAAAAACCGTGCGCGGAAAAAGGAGTATAAATTCGCTAATGGGCCCTGCAAGTGGACGTGTCGCGGTACAAAAAAGAAGCACTGTTAAGGGTCGCGTAACGAAGAAGAGACGTGGTGGTAAACCGTGCAAAAGACAGCGATCGAGAAAGAAATCCTGTAAACGTACGAAGTGTAAAAAAACGGGGAGAAAGACAGCTACGAGGAAAAGTAAAAAACGCATCAGCCTACCAGATATTTTCGACTGAATTTGAAAATGTCGTTTTTACACTCCCATTCTCACGAGTGCATGAAGAGCGAGCTTGATCTGTTCAGTATACCACCGACACAGACGTCTATAGAAGCTTCGCAATGGGTGCATTACAAGCCCGTGTCCTCACAGTCAGACGATGGACCGCTCGAGTTTGTTGTACCAGGTCATGGGGAGGAGTATCTGGATCTCGCGCATACGATGCTCGCCCTCAGCGTTAAAATTTTGGCTTCCGATGGCGGGCCAGGGGGGCGAGCTGCACCTGTTAATAATTTCCTCCATGCCATATTCAATCAAGTGGATGTGTACTTTAACCAAAAACTCGTTGCACCGCCGAATAACGCGTATCCTTACAGAGCTTACATAGAAACTCTATTAAATTACGGTCCTGCAGCGAAAGATTCACACCTCACATCAGGATTGTGGTACGCCGACACACCTGGTGCTTTGGACGCACTCCCCGGAGTGAAAAACCCGATAGAGAACCAGGGTTTGGACATGCGTCGAAAACTGACATTCGATGGAAAGAACGTTGATCTACTGGGTCACCTTCATTGCGACGTATTCAATCAGGATAAGTTTCTACTCAATGGAATCGAGATGCGTCTACGCCTGGTCCGATCAAAGGACGCTTTTTGTATCATGGCACCCATTTTGCAACCACTCGTTACATATCGCGTGCAAATCGCCGAAGCAACTCTTCTTGTGCGACGCGCTAAAATAGCACCAGGTGTTCTTATAGCTCACGCAAAAACACTCGCTAAAACAACAGCGAAATACCCTATAACGCGTGTCGAAGTAAAGGCTTTGACGATGCATAGCGGTATACTCGGTGACACCCTGGACAATGTCATACTAGGACAACTACCGAAACGAATTATTCTTGGTTTTGTCTCAAATAAAGCGTTCAACTTTTACCACCAGACCATAAATTTTCTCTCATTATATGTTGATGGTCAACAAGTCCCGACTCGCTCTTTATAGCCACATTTTATGCAACACGGCGAGCTCTCGGTAGAAAGCTATCCTACGCTTTTCTCGGGCACGGGTCTGCATTTTCGAAACGAGGGGTTAGGTATATCTCGTAGGGACTACGGTAAGGGTTACTGCCTTTTCGCATTCGACCTAACGCCAGATCTCGATGCTAATTGTTTTACACATTGGAACCTTGTGCGACATGGAAGCGTACGCGTAGAAGTGCGTTTTGACGAGCCGCTCCCCTCCACAATAAATTGTATTGTCTACGCGGAATATGACAATATAATTGAAATAGATTCCTCACGCCAAGTTATAACAGACTTCAGCGCCTAAGCTTATGTACAGGTGAATGACCGCTCATAGTTCACCAATAAAAACGTGTACCCAGAGGAAATAAATTTGGAAGGGGCGTGCCTGTGCACGATATAAAATCGCTCCACATCCACGGCTGATACACCAGTATCACGGCTCCATCGTCATGGACTTTGTCATAGACATTCAAGCGCTCTACGATAAAAACGGCGGCTTTCAGCCGAAAGAGTAGGCAATTGTCTGCATCCAAGAGTCCAGATCATCGCATTGGATCATCACCCCTCCGCACGATTTTTCGGACCTGCCTCCAAAGTTCGCCGCTAGTAATAACCGCATCACATGCTTTTGTCACGGTCTTGAATGGCTCGACAGTGAAGCAGAATTGGAACGCTTGTGGACGACACTACGTGCCTTTGTACGCCACGCGCTGTGGATATATGTACGGGGTCTGCAGAAAGCAGAATTGTTACGGAGAGTCCTCGCTCGAGATATCGTTAACCTGGAGGATTACGGTGGGCCTACTCTGAAGAATATGCCTACTAGCGATGTCTTTTGCATGCATCATTCCCTTGCACGTCACAACGAACCAAAATGTGCCTTGAACAACGCGATGAAGATAAGGACTTGGCTACGTGGATGGAAAGACGGATCAGATAGTCCAATTTATATCGAACCAATCACTGTATCCCCGCAGTCAGAGAAAAGTAGTTGGGGTGGAGTGTCTAACAGCGCTATTCACCACACCGCTATACCCCGACCATCGAACCTCAATTTCATGAGCGGCGATTTACGGTGTAAACCTCCACGTGTTTGTTCACCGCTGCACGAGACACCGGAGACTTTGGAGACGAACACAAACGGGTCATTGACATCGCTTAGCAGAGAGAGCAACACATCTGCGCCTTATGTCACAGGAGAGGGGGTTCACCTAAAGTATAAAGATTCCTCGCGGGTTATCCCCCGTCTACCGACACCCCCAGCAGCACCGCTACACCCCCCACCAAATCGCTACTCGTTGAGCAAGAATTACAACAATGAACAGTCTAGAGGTGCTCGATGGTCTACGGATGATAAAAGCACTCACGAAAGGGGTTTACCCTGCAGACCGCATTCCGAAAGTCTGGTGTAGACCTGCTGCAATAGTCGCCAATACCGATATTCATACACGGCCTGGTACTCATTGGGTTGCGATTTACGTCAACGAGAATGGCCACGCTGACTTTTTCGACAGCTACGGACTCCCACCAATTATCCCACAACATTACAATCGTTTGCGAAGAAACGCCAGAACTCTCCGATGGAGCGGAAAACCTCTACAATCGCAGACCTCGAAAGTTTGTGGGGAATATTGCATTATGTTTCTGTATTACATGGCTCGTGGCTGTACTCTTGATCGTTTCCATAGACTTTTTTCATCGGATAAAATTAAAAACGATCGAACAGTGAGTCTGTTCTTCCGAGAAAAGATAGCACGAGCGAGGCGTGGAAAATACTCTCTCTCTCTGCCGATGGCCTCTTTGGTGAAGGAAACCCAACCTGTATCCAGTCGTGCATACCTGTCGGGTGCTGCTATTTGTGAAAATTTTAATTACGTGGGGACCGACTCTCAACCACCAACCCAGGGTGTTCGGAAAGGGACGGCCGCTTTCTACAACTACCACCATCACCATCACCACCATCACCACCACCACCACCACCACCACCAGGGCGATACTCTTTCCACCACCATCCGATATAAGTAATTAGCATGTGTAATTCCTAGCTTATGAGTTTCGTGTACACCTTCGACTATCACGTCCTCGAACCCGCCCCCGTTTTGTTAAGTAGACACTCTTAGCATGTAACTATACTTTTAAAACCATGTAGTATTTTCGCTTCCCTGTAATAAAAAAAAATATGCCTGTGCGGTCGAATTTTCGCGCCATCATTTACCACCCTAGACACCTACTCGGATCAGCAACAAACCACTGATAATAATAATAACATTAACGCGCTTAACGGATAGGAGTTTGGCAAATAAAAACTTTAAAATATCGAGGTTTCGATCATTATTAGATTATATTCTGTATGATCACATTTTCACACGTCGAAAAAATCACACGTCACGATCTCGTGAAATTCGTTCCATAATATTATGCACACACACACACACACACACACACACACACACACACACACACACACACACACGCACGCACGCACGCACGCACGCACGCACGAACGCACGCACGCACGCACGCACGCACGCACACACACACACACACACACACACGCGCGCGCGCGGGCGCGCACACACACACACACACACACAAACAATATGTATGAACGGACAAAAATTTGAATAAAAACTTCGATACATGTATTAACATAAATCATCGCGTGTTTTCTTTACCCGAAGCTCCCTATCCCCACTAAGACCTTCCTCCCCCATACGATCCACGCGGCGGAGGCCCCCACCCGCTTGCTCTAGCGGAAACAGGTCCTCGATATATGCAGAAGACACCACCAGTCAGTCTATTCGGAAAAGCAGCTCGGAAACAACCACCCCCACTTAGCCACGAGCTCCCGAAAAAGAGCCCAATACCCCCACCCCTCCGACACCGCTGACTCCCCCCACCACTAATTCCCCAAACGTGCCACAGCGACGCAACCGCGACCGCCAGACACCCCCACCACGCGCCGCGGGATACCCACTACACCACACCTGTGACGTCATCGTCGTCTCCCTAAAGATGTATGCATCTACTAACGTGAACGAATTCGATGATCGGCGCGGCATCCTCAGATTGTAGGGATTATTCTGTAACAGAAACACTTGCAAGCGGACTCGAAATCGTTTCCCGATCTAAAAGACGTCGACTCGAAAAGAAATTCACGTGAGATTCGACGTTGATAAATACGCCTGTTTAAACCGTTTCTTTTATCGGTTCGAGAGGAATCCAAAATAAAAAACAATCCATTCAAATTCTGTTTTCTATTTTATGTCGAAATGACCTCGAGATTGTTCGGTTTCGGTCCCAGTAGGTGATTTTTAGAAATCTATCAACCTCGGCACGAAAAAAGCCATTGAGGACTACTACTGCTGCTGTGGACGATGAACGTGAACAAATCCGATGATCGGCACGGCATCCTCAGATTGTAGGGATTATTTCGTAACAGAAACACTTGCATGCGGACTCGGATTCGTTTCCCGATCTAAAAGTGGTCGACTCGAAAAGAAATTCACGTGAGATTCGACGTTGATAATTACGCCTGTTTCAACAGTATCTTTTATCGTATCAAGAGGAATCCCAAATAAAAAACAGTCCATTGAAATTTTATTTTGGGTTTCATTATCGAAATAACCTCGAGATTATTCAGATTCCTTCCCAGGGGATGATTTTTTAAAATCTATCACCCTCGGCACGACAATAGCCATTGAGGACTACTGCTGCTGTGGACGATGAACGTGAACGAATCCGATGTTACGCGCGGCATCCTCAGATTGTAGGGATTATTTCAGAACAGAAACACTTGCATGCGGTCTCGGATTCGTTTCCCGCCCTAAAAGTCGTCGACTCGAAAATAAATTCACGTGAGATTCGACGTTGATAAATACGCCTGTTACAACCATTTCTTTTATCGATTCGAGAGGAATCCTAAATAAAAAACGATCCATTCAAATTCTGTTATGTATTTTATGTCGAAAAAACCTCGAGATTGCTCGGTTTCGGTACCAGTAGGTGATTTTTCAAAATCTATCAACCTCGGCACGAATATAGCCATTGAGGATTACTACTGTTGCTGTGAACGATGAACGTGAACGAAGCCGATGGTCGGCGCGGCATCCTCAGATTGTAGGGATTATTCCGTAACAGAAACACTTGCATGCGGTCTCGGATTGGTTTCCCGATCTAAAAGTCGTCGACTCGAAAAGAAATTCACGTGAGATTCTACGTTGATAAATACGCCTGTTTCAACCGTTTCTTTTATCGGTTCGAGAGGAATCCAAAATAAAAAACGATCCATTCAGATTATGTTCTCTGTTTCATTGTCGAAATAACTTCGAGAATGTTCGGTTTCGTTCCCAGTAGGTGATTTTTAAAAATTGATCACCCTCGGCACGAAAATAGCCACTCTCAGATTATAGGGATTATTCCACAACAGAAACGCTTGCATGCGGACTCGGATTCGTTTCCCGATCTAAAAGTCGTCGACTCGGAGCGAAATTCACATGAGATTCGACGTTGATAAATACGCCTGTTTCAACAGTTTCTGTTTTTTGTTTCATTATCGAAATGACCTTGGGATTGTTCGGATTCGTTCTCAGTGTGTAATTTTTTTAAGTGTATCACCCTCGGTACGAAGTTAGCCATTGAGGACTATCACTGCTGCTGTGGACTATGAACGTGAATGAATCCGAAAAGCAATTCGATCAAATCATGTCTTATGTTTATTTATCGAAATCACGTTTGCAATGTTTGGATGCGTTCTCCTGATCGATTTAAAAAATGTATCCTCTCTCGATATTGAGAACATCGTTTCGGAATCACTATTGCTGTGGTGGACTGCGAAAAGACAAGAAACCGAGGTCTTGCGCAATCTTTTCTGATTGTCAAGGTTGTTCCGCAACGAAACCACTTGCATTCACACTTGGACTAGTTTTCAGCTATGAAAAACATTTATCTAAATGGACATTTACGCGAGGTCCTAATTGGATTTTTTCAACTTTGAAAAATTCGAAGATGTTTTTGTTCAGTATCGAGACGAATCCAACGTGCGATACGATTTGTTCAGATAATGTTTTACGTTCGTTTATAGAAATCATGTTGCCAGTGGTTGGATTCGTTTCCTTTTCATAATTTGGAAAAAAACATACACTCTTCAATGCTCAAAAGAGCGTTTTTCAAACTCTACCGTTGCACTAGTCAACGTAAAGAAATGAATCGAATGCGTTAGGCAGTGTTTTCCGGTTGTAGGATTTATTCTACACAAGAACTACTTGCACTCCCACTTGGATTAATTCCCACCTGTAAAAAACTTTCAGCACAACAGAGATCGTCACGAGATAGAACTCATTTTTCCTGCAAACTTTAAGGCCTTTTACGTAAAGCGTAAAACTCAAACGTCTATCGTTTTTAGTCAATAACTAGAGACGAATCTCATTCTTTGCGCCATCACTTCGGTAATGCGAGCCGAAACATGATTTAACGAAATCTTCTGTTACCTTGCATTCGTCGTGATATCCAAAAGATATCCAATAGGAGTAGTTTTTTTTTATAATTTGAAACAAACAAACGTCACAATATATGTTTTTGAACAAATACTTGTTACGTTCGTTCAAAATCGCATGCGTTAGGAAACCCGCTTGAAGATAATATTTTCTACGGCAATAGAGAGTAAAAAATTACATATATTAAAAGCCAATACACAATGTATTTTATCGTGGAAACTCCTTTATGTTGGTGGCTAACAATTAAGATATAAATACGAAACCAGATGTCTATAATTTATCGGTAATCCATGTTCAGAAGTACCGAGTGTTACAGTGAACTTCTTTTTAGTTCGTATTTCTGTTTCTCTGGCACTGATTCCGAAAATATCGCATACAGAAACAGAATGTTCCGCGCCGGTTTTTTATTTATTTCTCCAGTATTCTCTATACTTTATTATTGTTGCTCCGGATGTATTTACGCATCGAATTAATGTTTTATATTTCTTCTGAAATGGGTTCCGTATGTTCTTTTTTTCCAATTTCGCATTCTTATCTTTCATCCTTTCGAGATTTCCATGCCTGCATTCACAGTGCAGTTGCGACGCACTGTCATTTTTCGCGAGGCTGTATCGCCTCACGGGTTAGAAATGACTCGTGACACATCAGTCTGAAATTCGTTCGAAAATCTACCCATGACGTTAACTTCACAGAACGGTAATATTTCCGCTCTTTGAAGTTAGCTCTCATACAACAGGTCCAGGCATTAACTGAAGGCAGTGTACGTTGCGCAAGAAGACCAAACTCGCGTAGCGAAAGCCGAGCTGCAAGTGCAAGAACAGACAAAAGAAGGTCGAATACGGTGCCGACAACAAAATTTAGAAGCTATGAACATTCCGTCGACCGTAGAAGACCTACACTATGGGCCTGGTATCGATGATTCCATGTAGGTTGACAAATTTCATGATTTATTCATTCCCAAATTTCCAAAAGCGTTTTACTGAAAACCACGTTTTTCAAATCGCTACCCAAAATTTCTCGAAAACGAACGAACCGATTGCCTTGAGGTTTTTTGTGGTTTTTCTATACACCCTTATCTAGTACTTCTCATAGGATTTTGTTTCCGGTACTTAGTTTTTGTATTATAGGCAAAATAATATCTAATTTTTCGCCCACAAATCACTATTTATGTTCAAACGTCCGCCATTTTGTCATGAATCGATAGTTTCAAAATCGGCTGTGACAAGTACTAGATTATAGTATCTAATTTAATAATCTCTTTGGTTTTTTTGTCAGATGATTTATGAAGAAACGCCAGTGGGTACCGTATACGCAGATTTTTTTACGACGCCCCAAATATCATACAATATTCTTGTATATTTTTCATGTTTGTAAATAACGAAAATTAAACATATTTTTGAATGTACATGCTTTTAGATAATTAAACCCCAATCCGAAATTTCAAATAGTTTTCCTTGAAAAAATTCACAAAAATGACCTTTTTTCCGGGTCCTAGGTGTATATCTCCCCTTAAAAAAATATTTTTATTCAAACATATGCAAATGCTAGGTTCTTGAATAATTCAAATGGGATAAATAAGTTATCATGTAACGCACGGTCCCGGAACGGCACGGAACAATAGAAAAAAACCAAAACGAATCTAGAAATGTAGAATGCGCCGTGCTCAGTTTTAAATGTTTCAGAAAGTTGAAAATAATTTCTTGACAAAATAGGAGAGAAAGGCTTTGCTGATCGCAACGCAAATTGAAAACGCACAAAAAATACACAGAAAAAAGTTGGCTACTATCGGATAAGGGAAAAAATGGAATTAAAAAAGACTCGGATGTGGAATAGAATACACTCTGCAATCATAGATTGCAAAACATTGGTTTCATTTCTTTTTGTAGCCTGGTGCTGTTCGGTAGCTGTTCGGAAACGCTCTTTTGAGCTTTGAGGGGCGGACATTAAAAAAAAAAATTTAACGGAAACGAATCCGACCACTGTAAATACGATTTCAATAAACAAACGTGAAACATTATTTGAATAAATGGTCTTGCACACTGAATTCGTCTTGATACTGAAAAAAATTATTGTATGCGTATTTATCAAAGTTAAAGAAAAATAAAAGTCGGATCGTATATAAATCTCCGTTTGGATCAATGTTTTTTACAATTGGGAATAAATCCAAGTGCGAATGCAAGTGGTGTCGTTGCGGAACAATCTCTACAATCAGAAAATATTGCGCAAGACTTTCATGGTCCACTGCAGCAGTAGTAATTCTATAACGCTGTTTTCGATTTCGAAGAAGGTGGGGTTTTTAAAGTGAAACACAGAAAACAAGTCCAACCATTGTAAACGTGATTTTGATAATAAAAAATAAAACGATTTAAATAAATCGTTTTCCATATTGGGTTCGTCTCGATCCAATAAAAAAAATGGATTGTATGCGTATGCAACAAAGTTTTCAAGAAAAAAAATCGTATCTCGCATCAATCTCTGTTTTGATCAAAGTTTTTACAGCTGGGATTTAATCCAAGTGCAAGTGCAAGTAGTTCTGGTGTGGAATAATCTATACAATATGAAAACATTGCACGAAATATTGGCTTTCTTTTTCTATTCGTAGCCTGCAATGGTAGCGGTTCAAAAACAGTTTGAAGGGCGTTGAGGAGCGTAATTTCTTCTACATTATTTACAGGATACGAATCCAACTATTGTAAACATGATTTCAATAAACGAACATGAAACATTATTTGAATAAATAGTCTCGTACATTGGATTCGTCTCGATAATGAAAAAAACATGTGTTGTACGTGTATTTATCAAAGTTTAAAAAATCAACATCGGATCTCTTGTAAATCTCCATTTCAATCAATGTTTTCTGCAGATGGGAATTAATACAGGTGCGAATGCAAGTGGGCTCGTTGTAGAACACTCTCTACAATCAGAAAACATTGCGCGAGGTATTGGTTTCATTTCTTTTCATAGTCCATTGCAGCAGGAGTAGTTCTGAAACGATATTCTCGATATCGAGGGAGGTAAATTTTTAACAATCATGCATAGGAAACGAGTCCAAACCTTCGTCGATTTCATCTTTTTTCTCTTGGTGTTGTTACGTCGTGGGTCCCATCTTTAATTGATAATTAATCATCTTCAACCGTTCAAGATTTGAGTTTCGATGGGAAATGTACCACGAACGAACGGATTATAATGAATTAAGTCATGTGACTTATATGACGGTAAGTTACCGTCTGAGAAGAAAAGCGCCACGCTTAAGCGGGAATGCGCCCACATGGGATAGGCGCTTGGTAAAGTCGTTGTTGTAGGAATTAACGCATTGCGCGACAGGTAAGCAAATGAGAAAGTAGCGCGAAATTGTGCTTACCTTGGAGAGAAAGAGCGGCGGTGCGTGGCGGGTTGAAACTACTGGACCGTGTGATCGAATTTGTCCAGGAATCGCCAAGAAGATGTTCTAGCTCGGCTCGACCTATCGTTGCCCCAGACGGGTACCCGGTGTTCGTGAGAATGCGATGGCCCGGTGATGCCGAAGTTTTTGGGAGGAGTCGGGGACTAAGAGGACTGAACTAATATTATAAGGGATCTATTTGCGTCGCAATATAGATATACATATTGAGACGGAGAGATCCGTCTTACGCGCGCGCGTTAAACAAGCCGAGCGGCGGGCAATGTGTCATGCGCGGTAACGGTCGTCTTTATCTCTCGTGGGGAAATTAGCTTAAAATCATACAAGAGGTGGCATCCCTCGGGGAAACCCCAAAGTACGGGATGAATGTCAAAAGAAAAAGAAAGAAGAAAATATGAAAGGCACATTTATTGTAAAAAGGCTGTTGGGAAGGGGAAATAATTAGCGGGAAACAAGGGGTATAAAAGGGGCTTCCTGAGGATAGGAAGACACTTCTTGGTTGAAGTCCAACTCAGACGCAAGTCCGGAAACGAACATAGGTCCAAGCTGAAGAAGTAGGGATAATGATCGAAAGAAGGATAGGCTGAGGGTGGAAACAAAAAAAAATCAAGTCTTGAACCTCTGATTAGGGACCCGAGTGACTGGAGTAGTGAATATCCGTTCAAGCTGAAGAAGTAAGGAAAATATTCGCGAAAGGATGGAATCGGGACCGGAAAGAGAGAAAGGCAATGAAGAATAAGGAGCAAGGATCGACGGCGGGAGGACTAATAAAAAAAGGAGAACACCAAAAAAGGGGCTAAAGTTGACAAGAAAGATTAGAGAAAATTTTAAAGTTGGAAATTAAAGTTGGAAATGAAGTCGAGAATTCCCAGCTGACCAAGCGCCTCGAAACAAATCATCGATCTTTAAAGCCAGACAGTAAAGGCAAGGAAAAACAAGGAGAATATCCTCACGAGAGGAAAAGAGAAGGAAGGAAAACAAAAGGGTGAGTGGCCGAGCATGGCCTAACGCGAAGATTCGAAATTTTCAAATACACACGCACGAAGAGCATACACGAGACACATAGAACGAAATTTGAGCAAACGAGATCAGCGACACACACATACACACGCAATCGAACTATACACCGAGCTACACGTAAAGCGAATTCGAAGCGAGCGGCAGCAACAATACGTCTCGGTGACAGACGTCAAACCGACAATACAAAGATACGCAACTGTGGTAAAGTGGAACGTGCAGGACAATTCACATTTGACGTACATGATCTAAGAAAATAATTACTAATAAAATCCAATCTTTTGCGGGATAAAAAGGTCTCAATTAATTTGCTCCCTAGTCGAGTCCCGAATCCAAATAAATTTAATGTAATTAGGGGGTTACCCGTTACAATATATAGATTTTATAATTATTTGAACGGCTGAGTGAGTTCAGGACGTACCAGAATACAAATGTCAAGGTCGAGGGAAACTGACGTCCGAACACTAGGCACCGGGCTAACCGTGCCAGTCGCAAATCTGCCAGATTACGGCGAGTCAGTGGATGTGGTGTGTCCGTGCGTCAGCTTTTCCAAGTCTCGTAAAAACGCTTCGAGATTTTTCGAAATTTGGACCGGTATGATTTTTACGGGTGAAACAAATACGTGCGCTAGGAAGAATGGCGTGAGGGAGAGGGAGAGAGAGAGAGAGAGAGAGAGAGAGAGAGAGAGAGAGAGAGAGAGAGAGAGAGAGAGAGAGAAAGAAAGAAATGCACTGCGCTGATTTGTTCGTTGCCGTGCACTCAAGTGGAGGCCTCTCAGGGTGGAACGGGGCGGGGGGTTTCCAGCGCGGGGAAGCCAAGTGCGGCGGTACATCGGAGGGGGGGGGGGGTGTCCAGCGTTGGGAAACAAATGCGGCGGGAGGGGGGGCGCCAGTGACGTCACAGGATGCCCCTATGGAGGTGGTCGCCATGTGGTCCGAAAAGCGACTGGCGGGGAAGCGGCTGTCGATTAGTGTTTTGTGTGCCTGCGTGCGTGTGTGTGCGTGTGTGTGTGCGCGCGCGTGCGTGTGACAACCATATATGGGTCGGAACATTTTCGGTAATATGAAAACGTTAGGCGCCACATGAATGGCGGCCTTTCAAAACCCATTATTTATGACATGCTGCTGGTTCTATTCCGAAAGACAATGTTTACTGCATGCGCCCCGTCTCCAAGCTCGCCAACACTCGAGACACGTCTTGACAGGTTCCTTGGAAAAACTAAAATCTTTAGGGATCAAAGGCCGTGACCGCGGATGGACCAAGTTGAGCGCAGCTGCACTCTTGAAAAGTCTCATCGAGGTCCCCATTCCGAAAGATAATTTCAAGATGTTTGCATGCGCGTCCACCCGTCACAAATCTCGCCAACACTCTAGACAGGTCTGGACAAGTCAGGATTTCTTGGAAAAACTATAAACTTTAGGGATCTATCGGAAGGGCCGTTGGCGCCGATGGACCACTTGAGCTGCAAGACCCATAAAATCTTTTGACCCGATGCATCCCGACTTCCTGTTTTTTGTCTCATGTTCCTCGAGCGATCTACACCGACGCGTTATCGGGAAACTCCATTTTCCCGAGAGAGAGAGAGAGAGAGAGAGAGAGAGAGAGAGAGCGCCGATTTTCTCCCGAAGGAAGAGCCTTTTTAACAATCCGCTCCGCTTAAGGCGATGTGCCACATGCCTCCGACCGCTTCGAAATTTTGACAAAAGAATTCTCCCAAACGGAACAACCGATTGGAATTAAATTTGTTGTGTGCATGCAGGATACTTGCTCCGAGGGGATGACGCCCTCCGTTATCCAAAATTTCCAAACAAAAATTACAGTTTGTGGTTACCCTGCGAAAAATGGTGAATTATTAACGATTGCATCGCATTTTCGGTAATTTTCTGAGCGTCATCCTCTGGACCGTGAAAAAGCACATATTTTGAGCTTTGTTTCACCTATTTTCATGAACAAATGATGGAGAAAAAGCATTTTGAAATTTTTACATAAATGCAGCAAAAATGTACCAACAAAGCTCAAAATATCAGTTACCGGAGCGAGCGCTCAGTTCATTCGTATTCTCACTGGCGGCGCGGAGCTCGCTTCGTTCTGTTTGTACCGACCGCGCTCGCCTCCTTTCGGAACAATTTATTTTTTGACAGGTCGAAAGCCGGACCTATAACCTGGCACATTCGTTCGAAATATATTTCATCATACGATGTACGTGATAGAGTGTGATATAGAATGTGAATCGCGTGTCAAACAGTGGAGTTTGTTTTCGTCGCGTTTTCGTGAGATTTTTTTTGCTGTGAAGAGCGCCTCAGGACGCCGGCACACCACCGACGAGAAATCCCGACGAAGACATAATCGACAAGAAAACCGCCGCGGCCGATTACACGAAGAAGATCGAGGAACATAGTGACAGCGAGAAGCCGAAGGAGAAAACGCCGGGAGTCAAGGTACGTACGTGCTATAACCTCATAACCTCAATTTACGTACTTTGTCATTTGCCACGATCTTCCCTCGCATTGTTTTCTCGCTTGCCTATGTGTCAAACAGTCAACGGCTCCGGTGCAAGAAATTCAAGCTTATTTGCTCTTCGCAGAAATACCGTGGTATTTATTCGTGAAAAAATCGCAGATAGCATATTTTCCGATGATCCGTAGCCATTTCCATTACCCCTCAAAATCTTCGATTTCCTGATCAGTGTGCGACCAAAATAAGGCATGAAAGTTCAACACCCTTTGTCTACGAACGCAAAACTGTCACGTCTCAAACACGGTTGATTTGTGGACCTGTGACGATTCCTTGATAGCTTCACCCTGATGACCGAGAGTACTATTGGTATGGCGTATAAAGATAGAAAACCCTCGGTATGGTAGTACACCGCTACACGCAAATGTACGTGTAAATAGTATGGTACTGGTATACTGTGCAATAGTAAAATATACTGGTTCCGTATCCTCACCATACTAATACTCGTACCGATAGCGTACACATACGCATGCTAGGTACGGTACCTGGGCTAGCATGTAGAAACTAGAACTAATGTACTGTCGGATTTACCATCTAGATGGACCATCGGATTTATCAAGGGCAGCAAGAACGCACTGCCGAGGATGAGAAACCGTGTCACTCGACGCGGCCACGGTATAGAGTCCCCCAGTGTCCGCGAGGATATCACCGCTATCTCCAATCTCTCCGAGACCATCAGCGAGGCTGACCTCAAGGAACTCGTTGAACTCTTCGGCTTGGCTCAGAAACAATATCTCATCATGGATCGCACCACCAATCTGTGCAAGGCCTTTAGCTTACGTATGTACGTTTTAGAACAAAGGGCGAGGACCATTGTATCTCAATGGTTACGGCTACCATCATCTCATACTCAGAGTTGACGGGTCCAAACCTCCAGCCCAACAGCATTGAATGGTCAACGGAACAGCATGTGCTTTTCATTTTTATACATTTTGTTTAAATTTTAACCAGACATTGTTCGTATAATTATGCATGTTTCAGTAAAATGTTAGATCAGTCGACTATTTAGATTCGGAGATGATTGATTTAAACATTGCAACATTTAACACTGTACGGTCTGCATTGAACGGCCATAGCCGAGTAAGTAGGGAAGAATTGCCCCCGCATTTTTTCCAGCAAAATTTGGAGTATATTCTGAGGTATAAAAAAAACAAATTTTCTGAAAATGTCATGCCCGTCAACGCAATGGTTTTAGAAAAAAGATTTTTTTTTTATCAAAAAAAAGATTTTTTTCCGGAAACGGTACAGTAGATCGATTTGATTTTAGTTTGGTACTTGTTCCGATCAAACGTGTTACAAAATAAAATTATAGAACATCTTGCGAAAGATTAAGGTTTGAAAAAAAATAATGTTCCTTGTTTTATTATCTTTTACTATAATCCACTTGCGGTACAATAGCGAAATTTTTTTCATATAATCTTTGGGCACCTTATTAGATTATATAATTTTTCAAAATGATCGTTTTGGTACGCCACAGTGAAAAAAAAGAAACACACTTTATATCAATAAAGTCTGTTTCTTTTTTTTTCGGTTTTTAGTTATATAGATATATAACTAAAATATATCAATAAAGTCTGTTTCTTTTTTTTCACTGTGGCGTACCAAACCGATCATTTTGAAAAAAATATATAATCTAATAAGGTGTCACAGATTATATGAAAAAAAAATCGTTATTGTACCCCAAGTGGATTATAGTAAAAAAAAGAAACATTTTTTTTAAATCTTAATCTTTCGCCAGATATTCCATAATTTTATTTCGTAAAACGTTTGATCGTAACAAGTACCAAAAAAGTCGAATCGATCCACTGAAGCGTTTCGGATTTTTTATTTTTTTTTTATTAAAAAAAAATTCATTTTTCCAAAACCATTGCGTTGGCGGAGTTCAAATTTTCAGAAAAGGCCATAGCCGGGTAAGTAGGGAAAAATTTCCCCTGCATTTTCTCCAGCGTAATTAGGAGTATATTCTGACGTATAAAAAAAACAAATTTTCTGAAAATTTCATCCCCGTCAACGCAATGGTTTCGGAAATTTTTTTTTTTAATAAAAAATAATAAAAATTCCGGAAACGCTTCAGCGGATCGATTCGATTTTTTTTGGTACTTGTTACGATCAAACCTGTTACGAAATAAAATAATAGAACAACTTGCTAAAGATTAAAGTAAAAAAATGTTCCTTTTTTAATTTTTTTTACTATAATCCACTTGGGGTAAAATAACGATTTTTTTTTTCATATAATCTTTGGGCACTTTATTAGATTATATAATTTTTTCAAAATGATCGGTTTGGTACCCCACAGTGAAAAAAAAGAAACAGACTTTATTGATATATTTTAGTTATATATCTATATAACTAAAATATATCAGTAAAGTGTGTTTCTTTTTTTTCACTGTGGCGTACCAACCCGATCATTTAGTCACATATCAGACTTCATTGGTATATTTTAGTTATATATCTATATAACTAAAATATATCATAAAGTGTGTTTCTTTTTTTTTCACTGTGGCGTACCAAACCGATCAATTTGAAAAAATTATATAATCTAATAAGGTGCCCAAAGATTATATGAAAAAATTTTCGCTATTGTACCCCAAGTGGATTATAGTGAACAATAATAAAACAAGGAACATTATTTTTTTCAAACCTTAATCTTTCGCAAGATGTTCTATAATTTTATTTCGTAACACGTTTGATCGGAATAAGTACCAAAAAAAAAAATCAAATCGATCCACTGTAACGTTTCCGGATTTTTTTTATTTTTAAAAAATTCATTTTTCTAAAACCATTCCGTTGACGGGCATAAAATCTTCAGAAAATTTTTTTTCTTTTTTATACCTCAGAATATACTCCAAATTTCGCTGGAAAAAATGCGGGGCCAATTTTTCCCCACTTACACGGCTATAGCCTTTAGACAGAGTAATTTTCCGTGAAAAATATTTGTCTATAAAAAGACACAAGGTAATAACATAAACAATATAAAATATTAATGTTTAGAACGCAAATCTTTTACTTCACGTTAAAAGTGTTTAACTTTAGGAGCACAATAATTAACTTTTTTCTCGAAATATTGAACAATGCTGTTCTGCGGTGTTGCATAATGTCTTCTTATTAGAGGGGATGAATATTTTTAACCGAGAGTTATTCTGTCGTTACTTAACGTCTTTAGCAAAACTGAATAGTAAAGACAATTCAAACTTTTTCACGCGTTCCCTAACTAGTTTACTATCTGATCATTATTTTTTTCTTTCAAAATTCATAAACACAATAGAATGGTACGCCGAATTAAGTGACCTGACTTTTGGCCAATGCAGACCCTGCAGGGTTAAAAGTTGCTATTCAAAAATCCATTATCTCCCAATCTAAATGGTCAACTGTTCTGAAATTTAACTCAAACTTGCATAATAATATGAACAATGTGGGGTTAAAATTTGAACAAAATCGATAGAAATCAAGAGCGCACGCTCGTTTTACCATAAGGGCTTACACCACTGTAAACGTCCAAAGTCGAGTGATATTTCGCGATTTTTTTTGCAGAAGGACAAATAAGAGGATAGTAATATTCAAGAATGTTATTAGTCATATCTTTAAGTGAACAAAATGAAATTTACATTAAAAAATTATGCCAAAAGGTGACGCTGGAGCCATTTTGGCGAGGCATGTTGAATTTGAGACGCTCTGCGGCACGCAGTATAGCTGACGCAAATTTGATTTTAGAATAAAATAAAAAAATTTCTATTAATTTACATGAGTAGAGCTAGAGAAATACGTAGAGAATTGTGACAATGTTATTTTTTGTGTAATTGGCAAGTATTAAACCAAAAACTTTATTTTCGACAGAAAAAAGGACAATCATTTGGTAATAACTAATGTTATAACTAACTCATAGAAAATCCCGTACTTATTTCCCTTCGGAATGTTATTTTAAACATGTACCCAAAATTGGGAGTGAAAATGATGAAAATTGTTGAAGTTATGCTGCGTGCCGTTTCGAAAAATTGTGTTTTGAGAAAAACGGTCGATGTCTCGCACACGGGCCAGCCACTGCCACCGCAACCCATACTGGCCTGCGGACCTTGTTTTACATTTTTTTTTAATTCCACAGTGTGACCCCTTAGATCGGAGTACACGGTGACGATTGTTGGTCGCATCTCTTTGAACGAGGCGCGACCAACAATCTTGAAAAATGGTTGGAGGATTATTGTAAGCAAAGGTTGCCGAAATATAAATAAGGACTTCACAAGTTTTAATTTTTATTGCGTTCCAACGTTGCAAACTTCAACCTCATCCCCTCTCCGTGGAACGCAGTAGAACTATCGTAAATTTAATTGTGGAACTAAAAGTAAAATATTTTCGTTTATTACGTTCGTTTTAGCAGTCAAATGAGGGGAAACTTCAAAATAATTAAAGAAAAGAGACGAGTTAAAAAAAAGGTCGTGTTTTGAACCATACTTTTTATATACGACTCCAAAAATTACAAGAACAAAATTTCTTCATTTTTTAGCGTTTTTTAAGCGCTGTGTCTATGTGAAAAATTGTCGTATCGAGATGAACAAAGTGTTTGAAGCTTCAAGAGGATAGTTTCAAGATCTTTTGGCAAAAAAATGTGATTTACGGCTATTGCGCAATCATAAGAAATACCGGCAGAAAAAAATTCCAAATTTGTTTTTATTTTTCAGGGGTCATCGGACCAAGGAATTTTGTTTCAGTTAACTCAATGTATAGGTTAGTTAGCTTGTTTATTCAGCTTTAATTTGCTTTTTATCTCTCTACGTCAATTTTTCTGCTGAGATATGTGACTTCGAATGAAAAAAGATCCTTTTGTCTTTGATTATCGATATCTAAGCAACCAATTATCGCAACGGGAATTAGAGGACAGCTTTGAAAAGTCGAATAAATTTTCCGCCAGCCCCTCCCGTTGATTTTTGTGATTTTTTTCTTCATCCTTAACGGTTATTTGGTGAAGGACAAAAAATTACTTTTACTGGATTTTCAATAAATCTACCACTACTTTACAAATATTGATGCAAAGACTAATGTTGCCGCGTTTTTTTTCAGCTCGATTTACTCCCAATACCCCTGTTGGTCTGCAAATTGATTCATCGAACCGTTTTCTATCAAAAGTTAATCGAAGTTTGACAAAACAATTAAAGGAACAAGTGTATTATTCCTAAACATCTTGTAATCATCATTAAAATAAAAATACTAATTTTCTTCGACTTTTTTCACAACTTGGCACTAGTTGCTTGTTAAATATAAGAAAAAATTCGAGAAATTAACATTTTTTTTAATTTGTAAAATATTTCAGGAAGCAATACTGACTCATTTTTTACAAGATTCGACCTTTGCGCACTTTAATTTCACTCATCTTTAATTGCATCAATTAAAGTTGATACTCTCAAGCTGTATTTAATAGTCGATCTGAGAACATTTATGCAATTAATTCTCAATATTTTCTACGAAGGTTATTAGGGTTATGGAAAACAATCTTTTTTTCAAAACTAGGCATGATCAAAAATTGAAAAAAAAATGAGAGTTTGCAAAAACATTAGATTCATTTTTTTTACCAAAACGTAGAAAAAATGTACCAAAAAAGATTAGTTTTTGAAAAAAATTGTTCATTGCTTTTTCCTTCCAAACAAGAGATCATTTTAGAAAAAAGTGTTTTTTGTATCCCTGATAACCTTCGCAGAAAATATCTACAGTTAATGGCATACAAGTTCTCAGATCGAGAAGTGCATACTGCTTAGGGGGATCAACTTCTAATCAATGCAATTAAAGATTAGTGAAATTATGATGCGCAAAAGCCGAAGCGTGGCAACAACAAGTCACCATTGTTTCCTGAAAAACGTTACAAATTTAAACAGATAACAATTTTTTTAATTTCTCAATTTTTTTTTTATTAAATTTAACAAGCAACTACTGCAAAGTTATAAAAATAGTCGAAGAAAATGGGTGTTTTCATTTTGATCATGATTACACGATGTTTAGGAATATTTGTTCCTTTAATTCTTTTGTAAAACTTGGATCGATCGGTTCGGAAAAACGGGTCGATGGATCAATTTGAAAATTTACACGTCTATTGGGGGTACATTAAGCGGAAAATAAACGTGGCGACATTAGTCTTCCTACCAATATTTGTAATGGAGTAGTAAATTTACTGAAAAACCATAAAATGTCATTTTTTGTCCTATTTTTCAAACTACTGTTAATGGTGAAAAAATGATTTTTTTTTCTCAAAAAATCAACGAACGGGTCTTGTACGAAATTGATTCAAGTTTTTAAAGCTGCCCAATAATTTCCTGTGCGATCATTGGTTGCTGTGATATCATTTATCAAACACAAACGGAACATTTTTTTATTATACGTCGGATATCTCAGCAAAAAGTTAACGTAGAAAGACCACAAAAAAACCAAATCGGAACTGAATAAACAAGCTAACGGACCTATGCATTGATTTAATTGTAAAAAATCCCTTGACAAAATAAAATTGGAAGAATTATTTTCTCGCTATCTCTTATGATTGCGCGATAACCGTACCTCACAAAATTATTTTGCCAAAAGATTTCAAACTAGAAACTTAAAGCTTAATAATGTTTTTCTTTTTCATCTTGATATGACTATTTTTAACGTTGATACAGCTTTTCAAAAACACTTTAAAAAATGAAGAAATTTTCTGTTTCTTTAATTTTCTAGGGTTGGATATGAAAAGTGATATATTTTTTACAATTTTCAGTCAATCGAAAAAAAGCGCTCGTCCTTAACTGTTAAAGCAATCTAAGAAACTGCAGTTAAAATTTCAAGTCGATTGGTCGAACATTGTTTGAGTTTTGCATCGTCCCGATACCAAAAACATGGTTTTGAAAAAAACGTGTTTGAAGTCAACAGTTTCAAAGGCGCTACAGCTGAACAAGTTTTTTTCCCGTAGTCTAATGCCACCTATTGGTCGAAAATAAAACTATTTTTAGTCGGTGACTTTGTCTCCACAATAGGCTTACAAGAAGTGAGAACTGCGCCTACCGGCATGAGACATGGCCAAAGACGGTTTTCAGCGGCGGAGACTTCCTTAAAAAATAGCTCGAAAACCACTTTATAATGGTTTTTTTCAGCTACAAAGGAATATACATCATATTTTTTAAGGTCCCAAGGATTTCTTAAAAGTGTTTCAAACAAAACGATTTTTGTAAAATTTTACACCGATGACCTCTAAACAATTCGCAATAGTAAAATTTTACCGCTCTTCTGTAGAGCGAGACTTCTCCGATCGTCATTGCTAGAAAATTCGATCTTCGGAGAAACCTGCCGAAGATGAATTCCAGCAGACAGAAAAAATGCTAAACGAATCTTTTAGCATAATTAGTAATAATTTAGTAATAATAAAACTTTACCACTCTTTCGCAGAGTGAGACCCGGTCGATCTCGTTCGCTCGCGAATTTGGTCGGCCGCAGACAACCTGCCGAAGATAAGCCATGGCAGAGAAAAAAATGCCGATCGCAATTGTTTAAATAAAGAGCATTGTAAATTTTTTTAAGTTTCCAAAGATATTTTAACAGTGCTTCCAACAAAACGATGTTTCGAAAATTTTACACCGATGATCTCTAACCAAATCGCGAAAGTAAAATTTTACCGCTCTTCTGTAGAGCGAGACTTCTCCGATCGTCATTGCTAGAAAATTCGATCCTTGGAGAAACCTGCCGAAGATGAATTCCGGCAGAGAGAAAAAATGCTAAACGTATTTTTTTTTAGCATAATTAGTAATAATTTAGAAATAATAAAATATTACCACTCTTTCGCAGAGTGAGACCCGGTCGATCTCGTTCGCTCGCGAATTTGATCGGCCGCGGACAACCTGCCGAAGTAAGCCATGGCAGAGAAAAAAATGCCGATCGCAATTGTTTAAACGAAGAGTATTGTAAATTTTTTTAAGTTTGCAAGGATTTTTTTAAAAGTGCTTCCAACAAAACGATTTTTCAAAAATTTTACACCGATGACCTCTAAACAATTCGCGATAGTAAAATTTTACCGCTCTTCTGTAGAGCGAGACTTCTCCGATCGTCATTGCTAGAAAATTCGATCCTTGGAGAAACCTGCCGAAGATGAATTCCGGCAGAGAGAAACAATGCTAAACGTATTTTTTTTAGCTTAATTAGTAATAGTTTAGTAATAATAAAGTTTACCACTCTTTTGCAGAGTGAGACCCGGTCGATCTCATTCGCTCGCGAATTTGGTCGGCCGCGGACAACCTGCCGAAGTAAGCCATGGCAGAGAAAAAAATGCTGATCGCAATTGTTTAAACAAAGAGCATTTAAAATTTTTTCAAGTTTCCAAGGATTTTTTAAAAGTGCTTCCAACAAAACGATTTTTCGAACATTTTACACCGATGACCTCTAAACAATTCGCGATAGTAAAATTTTACCGCTCTTCTGTAGAGCGAGACTTCTCCGATCGTCATTGCTAGAAAATTCGATCCTTGGAGAAACCTGCCGAAGATGAATTCCGGCAGAGAGAAACAATGCTAAACGTATTTTTTTTAGCTTAATTAGTAATAGTTTAGTAATAATAAAGTTTACCACTCTTTTGCAGAGTGAGACCCGGTCGATCTCATTCGCTCGCGAATTTGGTCGGCCGCGGACAACCTGCCGAAGTAAGCCATGGCAGAGAAAAAAATGCTGATCGCAATTGTTTAAACAAAGAGCATTTAAAATTTTTTCAAGTTTCCAAGGATTTTTTAAAAGTGCTTCCAACAAAACGATTTTTCGAACATTTTACACCGATGACCTCTAAACAATTCGCGATAGTAAAATTTTACCGCTCTTCTGTAGAGCGAGACTTCTCCGATCGTCATTGCTAGAAAATTAGATCCTTGGAGAAACCTGCCGAAGATGAATTCCGGCAGAGAGAAAAAATGCTAAACGTATTTTTTTTTGGAGTAACAATAAAATTTTACCACTCTTTCGCAGACTGCCGAAGATAAGCCATGGCAGAAAAAAGTGCCGATCGCAATTGTTTAAACAAAGAATATTGTAAAATTTTACAACTCTTTTGTAGAGTGAGTCTCGAGCGATCTCGGTCGTGACTCGAGATTTTAGCAGGGATCGAATTCATCGATGATGAGCGACATCGAGATGCCAAATAGTCTTCGAGCTTATTTGTTTAAATTAATTAAAAAAGCGTGGAGAAATGCTAGCACTCTTCCACCATATGAGTCTCTACCAAACCCTATTTGCTAGAAAGTTCAATCATAAAGAAATGTCCACCAATGACCGCCGTCAACAAAAAAATCGATTCGAGGGCATTTGTTTAAACAATGCGCGATCGCAAAATTTTACCGCTCTTTCGCAGAGCGAGGCTTGCGATCTTGATTGTTCGAGAAGCTGACCAGCAAAAATGCTGCCAAATATGAACCCTGGCAGAGATAAAATGCTGAACGCATTTGTTTAAATAATGAGCATTGCAAAATTTTACCACTCTTTTATAGCGTGTGTTTTGAGCAATTTCGGTCGTTCGAAATTTTGGCAGAGATCGAAATCGTTAACGACGAATTAAAAAAGTATGGGGAAATGCCTGAGTCTTTTGGTTGTGACCGTCATCGAAAAAAAATCGATTTAATGGCTGCATATACAATGTAAAATGCAACAAAGTTTCACCGCTCTCCTGCCGAGCGAGCGCATGCTTCCAATACAAGCGTAGCGTGGTCGCTACGCATAGGTGTGTGAATTGTGTGACACGCACATAGATGTAAGGTGCTTGTGTACGACCGAACGGCGTGCGAGAACGGATTCGTTCTTTCTGCAACGCGGGCGGCGTAGTAAACACACACACACACACACGCGCGCGCGTGCTCAGCGATCGTCGTCTATTTGGCTTCGACTCTTCGTTCCAGTGCGAAGCATCGAGACCGAATTCGCGATCGCTGCGCTGGCCGTCGGTAGCGACTCGTAGCTAAAAACTACGAGATCTGCGCTACCGACGTAACGAGAGGCCGCGTCGAAATTTTCTGGCGTGTGGCACATGGCCTTAAATCTGACCGCATTTTGCATGAAGCAGTCAGTCTGTTCACATCGTGAAAGTTTTCTCAACTCGTCAACATGGAGCAAATCTTGCATGACCAAGCCGTGCTTTTACGCTCAATCGAAGATTTTGCCGCGTGGGAGCAACGATGCGTCGAGTTCATCGAAGGAAAAGGGTTCGGAAACGCAAAGCCGGGTTAAGCGCCCGCGATTATCAATTGGAGATCAACAGTCGCTAATAGCCCAAATAGCGCGTCTGGAAGGATTGAGGAATTGTGTGCGGAGTCGTTTCATACACACGGACGCAGGGAGAGGTTCCATCATCAATCGCAGCCACATCGAGCCGAGACACTTCCTAAATGATGCTCGCATCCTAGTGCTTCATCATGTGCAAAATATTATCCGCAAGCACAAAAGCATTAAAATCAATACAGGGTTGAATGGTGAATTCGCGAGTGGTGACAAACATGCGAATAAAAGTGTCAACACGCGAAACTGGAGTCTCAATTATACTTCCTGGTTCCCTGCGTTGACCCTTTTATCATGTTTGCTGGTCGTTCTGTCCATCTTTATTGTTGGTTTCGCTGCGCCGGTGGGCTTTATTCGTCGATGGTTCTCTCCGTATTCCGCATTGATTCCGTTGCGTCAACGGGTTCTAATTCAACGATGGTTCTGTCCATCCTTGTCGTTGATTTCGCTACACCCCTGGGTTACGATATGTTTGGATTCATTCCGCGCACCCGCATTCGTTTATCTTAATTACTTACTAATGATATTAAGATACTTCGTTATCTCAATATCATTAATATATATATATATATATATATTGAAACGATTCGTCATTTCCACGAAAGTTTTATTTCGTTTTCGGCCCGACGTTCACGCGGGTCTTCGGGAAAACGAGTGTTATGCGGCGAATATTTGCCGTTGGATGTTGCGGGGTTCCCGTAGCCTCCTGAAGGACGATGTACCAGTGATATGCCGGGAATAACGAGAAGGATTTTTTAGGTGTTTTTAGGAGATGCCTCAGTAGTTTGAGGGTCTCAAAGACGCCTATCTCAATCCGTCATCATTGGCATTCGATGTTGTGGATTCTCGTATTAGTTAGTTTGGGTGGATGAACAAATAAAAATGTTTCTGAGTTAAATTTGGTGGTAATTAGTGTGTTAGTCGGTATGTTACAACGTTTACGGGGACCTGGGACGGGCGGTGAGAAGCACTGTCTTTGTTATAAGGACAAGGATAGGAAGAGTACGTGCGAGGTCTATGTGCGCACGCTGTTCCGTTGGCGCGATCTCTCTCTCTCTCTCTCTCTCTCTCTTTCACTCTCTCTTTCGCACTCTCCGTCTCGCTCGCACTCGTACAGTCCACGAGCGTCGTCGTATGCGCGTACGGCCGGTTTCGGGTTCTCTTCTGGAACGTGAATGCGATAGCCCGTTGAGTTTATTCTTAGGTTGATATGTATCGGTTTTGTGGTGGAAATTGCGGTTGGCACTGGTTGCTAAAGTGCAACGAAGCGCACGGGTGCCACGCCGTGTCGCTCACGCGCTAGGGAGGCTAGCGTTTAATAATGCGCGAGCTCGAGGACGAGTAGTTCTCCGAACCTCGAGTGCGCATAGCGGGGCCGTCCGGGAGGGACGCCTGACCTCCTTGGTGCCAGGCAAGGAGGACCAAAAACCAGAGAAGCTGGTCTAGAATTTCCCACGTGTGCAGCGAAATGCGATCGGCACTTCACGGACTGCACACTTCGAGTAATGGGCGCGGTATTTAGGGAATAGCGAACAATTGCCCTAAGGACAATTGATCGGGTGTTACGTTAGATTCCCTATCTTGCAATCACTACGCTGACTCTGCTTCCGAGGTCGGACTTCCAGCGCAATGCTGGGGCTTCCCAAGGAAACAGAGTACCTTACCACGAAGCTGGGGTTATTCTGGGATGGGACCAAGGCTTAGCCAGTAAGGCCTCCATCCGGTGATCCGAAGATTCGGATGATGAGTGACTCGACGTTGAATGTTGAGAATTTGCGAAGAGTCTCTCTTGTGGTCGTGCACGCCCTTAAATAGCCACAGGGACGTCAGGAGAAGTTCCATTTCCCTAGCGATTCTCGGGTGCTAGGTAGGGAATCGCCTTGCTGGGAGACGTTCAGTTAGTGGGGTGACCGTCCTGGTGACTTTGAGGACATTCGCACACTGTAGACATTTTGAGGGGAATGATATTTCAGATTGTTCCTCACTTCGATATCAGGCGCACATTAGGTGTGAGGAGGCGTCGTGATGAATTTAGGGCGCACTCTTATCTAATAGGAGTGGTCAAGGAACGAGAATCGCGAGATGTTGGACAAAGGGGCGGGGACTCCCGCGGGTCAGCGGTTGTCCTGTTCCTCGAGATGGCCGGTTGCTCCGGCCGCTGGTCACCTCACGCGATTATCTCGGAATCGGGGTAATACTAGCGTATTCAATGTGACGGTAGCTTACCGGTACAGCCGAACCGTTACAATATATATATTGTGATGTCGGGATGGACACTTTTATTATAATTTTTGAGGAAAGGAGTGGCTGACCCGCTCCAGAGCTCGGTTGTATGACGGTATAACTCGGTTAACACGGACTGAGCTACTTGAGATGGATTTATTCGTACAGAGATTCGGCATTGTACAGTGTTCGGAGACTTACTGACTACCTTAGCTTACAACGAAGGTAACTTATAGTGATGGAGTGTGGGAAAATCGAGATGGTGGGTGGAAGGGCCTACGTGACTTTAGAAACGTTGGCTATCGGTTTCATAAGAAATTGAGAAACCATATTGGTGAAATTAAAAGTGACGGCATTCCTAATACGACTGGCCGGATGTTGTAATTATGTGAAAGTGCCGCTCATGAAGATCCAGGCGCATCATGGAGGGCTTTCTTCATAGGTTTCACAAGAGTTTGAAAAGCCATGCGTAGAAATGATATTCCGGAGGTGAAATGCCACTTGCACATATGTATCAGCGGTATGGATGGTAGGAAGAAAATAGGGAGAAGAATGACCAAGGAAACAAATAGAGGATTTCATTACACCTCCCGTCTTATTTAAGAAAAATCATAAAACAAGATGAATTTTCTTTAAGTTTTGAGGCTGGTGGATCGCCGACGACCTGTTGGTTTCACAGTATGTCTTACATTGCGGTTTCCGGTCATTTCTAAAATAGCGCATTCTTCCCTATCGTAATTAACGTTGTAGTCTACATGTTCGTTGTTTTGATGAAAATAATTATTGTACACAAGGAGAGCAAGTAGCTTTAAATGCTTTGGTAAATAAATTAAATAAGCATCCACATAATCCGCACCTCATCGTAAAATACAAGAAAACAATTGCAGTGAACCGTATCCGAGGTACTTGATGCTTTCGTAGGTAGTTTCTATAAATGATTTAGCTCGTTTATGTTGTCCAATTTTTGCTGCTTCCTCTGAGATTTCGTCTAACGTTTGTCCAAGGGCCTTAAGTTGAGTCAGATCAACGTGCGTTGGTCCTAAGGTCGTCAACTGAATATCGTCCAAGGATACTGAATGGTTTCGAAGAACTTCTTCGAGATTTGGGACTCTAATAGTCTTATTGAGAATAATGTCAGTTGCTTGAATAACTCTTTTGTCGTAACTAGGTCTTATGAAAATGTGTTCAGTGTGCCCGATGCAATTACCCATTGTCGTTATTTTATTCGTACCCCGCAGCATTGCTTGGTGTGTTTTGTGATCATCACAACTTACGTGGAGAGTTTCTTCGTATAGGGATGTCACTATCCAAGAAATTCCTGATTTTAATTGAATCCACAGTGACTTAATTAGATTTATATACAGTACTTGACATAGGGAGTCGAATATGTCTGTCGGCTTTTGTAGAATTGACGCTTCACAGCTATTAGGATTACGTACAAAATAGTCAGGATTCTTACGTTTGCATAAACGTCTTGGTCCTACTTCTTTGCAGTGATCGAGGTCTTCCTCATTGCTCGGAGTAAACATTGTCCTGGCTCCGTTAATGATTATTAACGTATCCGGCGGATTCACATAGTAAAATGTAGTTGATGTGCCCTTCTATTTAGTGATGGGGATAATACGGAAAACGTCAAGTAGATTGTTTTCTATTACTGGTACCTTAATTATATAAGTGAAACGATTATCCTTTAACATGACGCTTACGTCGCTAATTCCAATAATTGTCGCAAAGGCAGATTCTTCTAGAGGTAGGGGAGGAGTATTACTGGATGATGCTTGTTCTCGAATTGATTTTAGTGCTCTGACCAAGTCAGCAGGATTTAAAATTTGCGGATGGATTATCCCTTCTTTACCATCGTTTACTGCATTTAAAACATTGTAGTTACATTCACTGTATTCGTCTATAAGGGTTTCCAGAAAAGTTACTTGTGCGCTAATTTTTATATCTCTAGTATTATCAGCTACCGCAAAATTTAGTTTTCCATAACAGTTCAATAGTTGTTGATTTTCGGCGCGCAATTCCTCCATAAGTGCTGATGCCATGCCTTTAACTATCGCCGTTTGGTTTTGAATTAAAGTACTCATTTTTTTATTGTCAGTATGAAGTTTATCAATCTCATCGTTATAATATTCAACATCGGAAATCCCTAAAGTTCCAAACAAAATTTTTCTAATGTCGCCGATAAAATTGAAAACACCTCTTTTGAGACGAGGTCTATAATCAATTATGTTCATTAATCTAGATCTTCTTGAGCCTATTCTATTTAACCTTTATCGAAGGGTTTCGATTGAGGCTGATTCGGCGCAAGTCCTTTTTCTGTCGGTTCCATTGCAAATTCTTGACAAGGATATCGAAGCCATATCCAGCTCATCTCGGTGTAGATTTATTTCGGTGATGTCGACGTAGTTGACGACTGTCCAGGTTTGATGATAGATTACAGCATTTCCCAGGTTTTCCATATATACGGTGCCTCCGAGTGGTTCCACCCTTCATTCGTTGGATGTAACACACGTTACAAGGAGAGGAAGAAGTAACAGCAACATAATGGCTGCACAGAATTTTTGATTAGTTTCTATGATAAGGTTTTAATTTGTTAACGTGGATTAATTTTCTTCTATTATTAAGCAAGATCTCGTAGTTGACATCTGATGTTTGTTCCAAAATAATGGCTGGTCCTTCCTACTTCGGGGCAAGGGGTGTATTGTCTTTCTCTTGAGCAACGAGGACTTCGTCGCCCTTTGCACCAATGGGCACGGGACAGTGTATGCGAGCATCCTGGACTGCCTTATAGCGTTCTTTAGCTGCAATTAAATTATCGCGTCCTCTTCTTACGATACGTTCATGATCAGCCCGCAGTCCTTCGAAGTATTGGTCGATCGTTACGTTGGTCTTCTGGACTGGAAGGTTATTCGGGATGTTAGGTTTCCTCCCGAATTGCATTTAAAATGGCGTTAATCCTGTTCCTTCATGTTTCGCTGTGTTGTAAGCCATGGAAACAAACTTCAATTTTTTATCCCAATCTTCTTGATTGTCGTAGATCAATGCTTTGATTTGTTCTTTAATTGGAGCATATGCTCGTTCAAGGCTTCCGTTACTTTGAGGATGGAATGTTGTTGTTGTCATGTGCGAAATTTTGAAGAGTTTTCCAGGTGTTTGAACGTCTGGCTTATAAAGTTTCGTCCACCATCGGTTAAGATAATTTTTGGAGCTCCATGAATGCAGATGAAGTCGTTAATCAATGCTGTTACGGTAGATTGGGCGTCCTGGGATTTTGAAGGGATCAGCATAATATATTTCGTCAGCTGATCTCGTACAGAGGGGATGTACTTGTGTCCCTCATACGTTTCAGGCAGTGGCCCCACAAGATCCAAGGCAATTTTTTCATTTGGCTTCTCCAGTGTATCCGTGATTATTGCTTCTGCTCGTGGTTGTGTTCGCACGAGCTTCATCCTCTGGCACGTGTCGCATTTACGGATGAAGTCTTCGATGTCCCTGTGTAGGTTGGGCCGGTAGCAACAGCCTTTACACGGTGGAGAGTTTTTGTTACTCCAAAATGTCCCGTGGCGTTTGTCCCATGATGTTGTTTTATGATTTCTATTCTTTCTTCTTCTGTACCTGGCTCGTAGGGTTCTCTATCGTAAAGGTACACTAGCGGTGGTTCAATTCTCTTTGACCAAAAAAATGAGATCATTTGTTTAATTCTCATTTTCGTAATTGGATTTTCCCTTAGATGTTTGCACCCTAGGAAAATCTTCGTTGACTCATCGAACGTTGATTGCTTTTCAACTAACGCGTTATACCACTTAATTTCATCTGCTGAAAAATCAAGGTGCAATTCTTCTTCAGTTTCTCCAGGTTGACCCGTGATGTTGATTCTCGGTATATTCCTGGGCGGTATCTCTTCTAAGATTTGAGCAAATTGCGGAATTTCCTTTGACAATTCAAATTCGATGTAGAGAGGGAGATTTTCATTTTCTGTCGCTCGATCATTAGTCATTTCCATTGAGTTGCTAGGTTCTTCTATGTCATCAACTTCTTCTTCGGTAAGGATTTCTTCCTGATATGCTGGTTCTTTTTGTGGGAAGTCAATGCGTTTTGCCTGACGCGTAGTTACTGGGTAAATCCGTGATAATGCGTCAGCGTTAGTGTTTAACATTCCTTTCTTATAATTTGCCTCGTATTCGTAATCCTCGAGTTTTAGACGGAGTCTCATCAAGCGACTATTTGTTGGAGGGTTTGAAGTTTTGAGGATCCATCTTAGTGGCTTATGATCCGTAACGATTTGAAATTTCTTCCCATGCAAATATTGTCGAAAGTGTTTTACGGCCCAGGCTATTGCCAACATTTCTTTCTCGGTCGTGGAGTATCGTTGTTCTGACTTGTTGAGAGTACGTGATGCGGAGCCAACAAGTGGTTTAACGATTTTGCTAAAATCCTTAATAAACTTCCGCTAATACCCAGCCAGTCCGAGAAATTGCTTAATTTGTTTTTGATCGTTTGGCCTAGGAAAGTTTTGCACTGCTTCAGTTTTTTTTGGATTTGGTTTTACTCCTTCCTCCGAAATTACGTGTCCCAAAAATTCTAGTTCTGGTCGTTGAAATTCGCACTTGTCGGGCTGTAATTTTCAATCCGATTTGCGAAGACGGGTCAATACGTCAATTCATTTTTTATTATGTTCGTCAAGTGTTTGTCCATAGATTATTATGTCGTCTAGATTACAAAGCATGTGCTTCCAATTAGCCCTCGCAACGCGTTATTCATCATACGTTGGAACGTTGCAGGCGCGTTCTTTAACCCAAACGGCATCCTGTTGTAATGGTAGTGGCCTGATTGGGTGGAGAACGCCGTTTTGTGTTTGTCTTGCTCGTCCATTGGGATTTGGTGGAATCCTGAGGCTAGATCGAATGCGGAGAAATATTTCGCTCGACCCAACTGATCCAATATTTTGTCGATGCGTGGGAGAAGATAGGCATCGTGGGTGGTTGTTTCGTTTAATTTTCAAAAATCATTCACGATCCTCCATTTCAGTTTCCCTGATGCAGCTATCTGATCCGGTATTGAAAAGAAAACAGCCTATTCTGCTAGCTGTACGTGTGGGAAGTTTGACCACTCGTTTAGCGATGGCATTGACTCGGGGAATGTTTGCTTGTGTTGTAGTGATTGCTTCTCCTTCTGGTATATAATTGACTGTTGTTCGCGTTGGTCGGTGATTGTGAGACTGCCCGTTGTGAAAACCCGATTGTTGTGATACATTCCTGTTGGGGTTTTGTGAGTCGTATACTTTCTTACGACAGTCACGTTCGGAGTGACCCATGCGATTGCAATATCGGCATATTATTGAAGAAAACGTGCCGCTGAGGTAGTCCCGAAAGATTTATGATGGGGCGGCTTGCGGGTTTCTGAGCTACCCGTATCCTTTTCAGTGATATTTAAGTTGCGCGTCATCATCTCTCTTGTGCAGTCGTAGGCTTCTGCCGCTTGTGCCCGAGCTATTGCCATTCGAATATTGTCCGATTTTTTAATCCGTACTTCAGTCGAAATCTCTTTTTTTAACCCTAACAGATATTGGTCACACAATGTCTTTGCGTTTCATCTGGAGTTGAATTGGCTAATACGGAAAGGAGTTGATTTTGTACTTCTATAAATCTATTCGTAAATCTCGAAACACTTTCGGTTTTTTGTTGAAACATTCGCGATCTTTTGTCTCTCCAAACGCTGACCGGTTGCAAGTTTCCGAAGAGGATCAGTAAGCATTCATAAAGCTGTTCGTACGTGTTTGTCTCGTACTCCTGAATATCTCTTGCCGCGTCTCCGGTATTTTTTTGTGATTATTAATCGACGAAGGTAATCTGATCCGCTCACTTGTGGCCTTACATCTTCAATTGATGTACTGAAAGTTTCGACTCCCAGAGATTTACCATCGAATTCACGGACTAGTTCTAGAGCTTCCTTCGGTGTTAGCTCTTCAAAAGAATCTTCCGGTAACGCGTGCGTAATGCGCGCAGACTTATCTTCCATTTCGGTTTGTGAATCTGAGTCTTTTATTTTGCCGAACGCCGTTTTGATGGTTGGGTTTACGTTGAACAACGACATTTCGGTTTGATCCATTGAGTCAGTTTCGGAATCGGTGGTTATAATTTGTGGTTCGCGATAACGAGTAAATGAGTCTTTACTCGCCGATTCCTTTCGTGGATCCAGTTTAAAAGTCGTCCCTCGTAGACTCGGAGTGTCGTCAATCGGTCCTATGTTCCCAGCGTTGATTAGCCAGCACACCCCACACTTAGCACCAATTGTGATGTTGGGATGGACAGTTTTATTATAATTTTTCAGGAAAGGAGTGGCTGACCCGCTCCAGAACTCGGTTGTAGGACGGAATAACTCGGTTAATACGGATTGAGCTACTTGAGACGGAGTTATTCGTACAGAGATTCGGCGTTGTACAGTGTTCGGAGACTTACTGACTACGTTAGCTTACAATGAAGGTAACTTATAGTGATGGAGTGTGGGAAAATCGAGATGGTGGGAGGAAGGGCCTACGTAACTTGAGAAACGTTGGCTATCGGTTCCATAAGAAATTGAGAAACCATATTGGTGAAATTAAAAGTGACGGCATTTCTAATACGACTGGCCGGATGTTGTAATTATGTGAAAGTGCCGCTCATAAAGATCCAGGCGCATCAAGGAGGGCTTTCGTCAAAGGTTTCACAAGAGTTTGAAAAGCCATGCGTGGAAATGATATTCCGGAGGTGAAAGGCCACTTGCACATATGTATCAGCGGTATGGATGGTAGGAAGAAAATAGGGAGAAGAACGACCAAGGAAAAAAATAGAGGATCTCATTACAATATATATTGTGACGTTGCGTCACAAAGGAGATTGTAGAAAAGCCCGGGTGACCACGCTCGGGCTTCGTCTCCGCCACGCACCTTCTTCGGAAAAACTCAAATGTTAATATTAAGGTAGTATAAGGTATTTTTATTGTATAGCAGCCGCGACACCATCCTTCCCGTCCTCCCCGCACCCCTAAGCGAGATCGTGGCACGACCATGCGGACTGTCGACTGGGGCCACGTCGGCCCGGCTGTCGACTCCGGAAAACCAGCAGCGCCATCTCCCAACGACGACGACGGTGGACTGGCCGCCCGAAGGCACCCCGCTGCCATCTCCCGAGTCTCCGGCCTACCGCGCGCGTCAAGAGAGACTACAGCTCTCGCGCGGTAAGGCTGGCGAGCGCCGTACCGATCGTGGCGCTCCGCGACTCGGGAGAGGAAGGATCCATCCGGGCGATCGACCAGAAGGGCGAGCCACGTGGATCGCGGTCGAAAATCCAAAGGAGGTCCGTCGTCTCGAACGGGATTGGGCGAGAGGAGGAAGCCGGCCGGCGTGGACCGTCACTAAGTCGTCGAGCGTGGTCGAGCACGGAGCGAAAACGATAAAGGACAAAACCGAGAGAGAATCGAGCGAATAGAGCTAAGGAACGGCGAATACTATCTGTTGTCGGAAAGAATCGTCTCCGCGAGACTGTAAGTGTTCCTTCTCTTATTTTTCTCTCGCAAGAGCGGCTTCGAAAGCCGATAAAAAGTAGCTCGGGAAATTGCGTCGCACGGGCGACTGTCGAGTTCGTTTTCCTCACCCTTCCCCCGTCATCCCTGATCGTCGTCCCAAATCCGTGCGCGTCGTAATAAAGGCCGTGTAAATTAGAGTAAGGATTATAAAATCAGTGCGTGCGATAAGATTTATTAATAACTAAAAACCATGTAAAAAGGTGCTCGTGGCGGATCCCCGTTGTCCCTCGTGGAAATTCCCCCTCGCGCGCGCGTAGCCGCGGCCGCCTCGTGTGACACGGCCGTCGGCCGACTGGGGCAAAATTGTTCGCGGGAATACATCGCGGCGCGATAACATCGCGCGTTTAGCTTTTTTAGAGATTTTCGGCTTTGTGCCGTGTTAATTCGAATAAAGGAAAATAACGTAAATTAGTCGTGGTCCAAGTCAAGTGGCCATTGTGTTAGAGAACCCCGTCTGTCCCCGATACCCTGAGACGTCCCAATTTCCATTGTACAGAGTCTCTCGCTTGCCGGCCGAAGGCCGTGTTTGTTTAGTTTTTTTTCTTGAGTCTGAGAACTTTGCGTACGCGTTAAGCGCGTTGCCCGAGAAAGGCTGGCGCCCAATATAATAACGAAATTTATATAGTAGAGAATATTTAAACGGGTAGAGAAAATAGAGTTGGGACTTCGCGTGTCCGGTAACCCGTATAAGAATTAGAGTCAAAAGTATTATTATTGCAAAACAATTTAAATTATATCGAGTCTTTTGGATCACATTGATTTTTGTAAATTATCACCTAACTTCTTTTTTTTTGTATCGAGCTTCCGTTCCTTATTCATGTGAAATAAATAATATTTGAATTTTATTTCAGTTGTCGACCCATCAAGTTTCCCCTTCCCCCTTCCACCGCCTACGTTAACACGCGATACCCGTCACAAAATTGGCGCCCAACGTGGGGCCCGAAAAAACTTTTGTTTTTTTTACAGAAAAGAGCCCACCACGATTATTATTGTTACTAAATTATTATTGTTAATTTTTGAATTAATAATAATCATTTTTCGAGAATTATTATTTTTCGTTACAGATTAAATAAAACATTTATTCGGTGTAAACGGTTTAGATTGAATAGTTTTTTTTTGCGTTTCTTGCGGAAATAATAATTAGCCCCCACCCCTGACAGGTATAGCTTGTCCCGCCACGGCACTCGCACTTCAAGAATATTGAAAAGATCGGAAAATTCGGACGACCGAGTTTCCGTTCAATAGTCGCACCTGATTATTTTTTTTTGAGTTCGCTAACAAATAAAATTGTTTTTTTTTTGTGTTAGCGATTGGAATTCATTTTGCACATTTTCGGCGACCGCACTTACCCTTTTTCCCCTAGAACCCATGCTTGTGTACTTGGCAATTTGTTTTTTTTTGCGCTGGCAATTGAAATTGTTATTTTTGTATTATTGCTTTGGCAATTAAAAATTAATTTTGCGTTATTGCTCTGGCAATTAAAAAATTAATTGGTGTATTATTGCTTTGGCAATTAAAAATTAATTTTGCATTATTGCTCTGGCAATTAAAAATTTGATTTGGCGTTATTGCTTGGGCAATTAAAATATTTTTTTTTCTGTATTGTTGCTTTGGCAATTTGGGAACATTTATTATCATTTAAGGGAATACCGCTTGAATAAAGAATACTGAGCTGATATTTTCTTTTGTGGTGAATTGTGCCTCACTTAAGATTTTTGCATATTGCGCTGCTCGTTCATTTTGTCGGAATTGATTTTTTTTAAAGAAATAATATTATCGACTACCTGGTTTTTTTTGTGCTTTCTCGCTTTTGTATTTTCTTCCTTGTTTTTTTTGCAATTGGTACTGATTGGCCATTTGTTTTTTTTTGTGTATGTTATTTTTCAATTCCGCAAATATTCTGGAACGAGCTTAGTATTGACACGGATTTGGCTTGCTTAGTATTTTTGTGTATTTTGCGATGACTTTTGACATGACGGTATAAATTCCCATTTTTTTTTTATTTTGGTTTGTTTGCGCTTTATCGTTCTCCTCGCTGACCACGCATATCCCCCCCAATTTTCTTCACGCTTTGGAGAAGTGCTGACCCTAGCCCCAATACTTTCGTCACGAAGCCCTAATAAAGACTGCGACGCTGAGCCCCTCGCGAACGGTCACCCCAACCCCAAACGATCCCCAAATATTTGCTATTCTTTTGTGGGGCCTCCTGAATAATTTAAGGAACATTTTATTGTTTTAGCTGGGAATCAGACATCCCTTAAGGAATAATTATTCAGTTGGCGGAATAAAGTAAAGAATAGAAGACTCGACAACTCTTAAATTTTCTCGGCATTAAGAAAATTTTTTGGAGAATATTGCGTTGTCAGAGTCCGAAAAATAATACTCCTCGGGAACTTAGAGTCAGTTTATTAAAATAAACCGAAATAACGTTACAGTCCCCGGGAGTAGAGTCAACAAACGAATTGTGGAGTAAGACTTTTCATTGTTTGTTATTGCGGTATTTTTCGTTAAAAATTTGAGTTATTGAAGCCATTGGGTTTTACTTAATCTTTTTCGGGTTTTGGTTTTGACCAAAAATTTATATTCCGTTTTGACCGTGCCGCGGAGTAATCACGAGCGGTTACCCCCTCCCCACTCCCCTATTTTTTTCCGTATATCGCATTTAGCTCATCCGCAAAATGGCAGATACCCCAGTGACGACGAGTACAGTCACGACCCCCACCCGTACGTCCCCCGTTATGACCACTTCCCCAATAGATCAACCCCGAGGACCGACATCGCCCCTCTCAGTGGATGTAGCCAATCTATCGCTGATGGCTACGGAGGAGAGGATAGCAAGACAAAAAGTTGAGCGGTTGACGACGATGCGGGACATCCTAGCAGCCTGTGACCGAGCGGGTCTCAACACGGACGGGACACAAAGCGAGGTACAGGATCGCCTCATCCGGAACGAAATAAGGACACGGATTCCCGGAGCCTTCATCCGTTGGGATGTCCGGAAGGATGAGCGGGGGGACGCCCCCCCATTCACGCTATCGGCTGCCTTGGCCGATCCACTGACGGCAACGTTATTCGGATCATCGACCGCTGACCGCCACCAAGCGCCGACATACGAGGAGTATCGGCCAATACAGAGGCGGACGATGACGTCGTCACCCCCCGGGTCCCAAGGAGAGGCCGCGGGTCCGGACGACCCCGATAGAACGCCGACGCCCTCGCCCAGGAGACTGGCGGTCCAGAGGGATCGGAGGTCAGCAACAGGAAGAGTCAGTCCGACACCCGCGCCCCGAGGAAACGTCACCGCAGCCCCCGACCGTACCGCGGTCACCTTCGCCCTCCCCCCTTCCCAGTCACCCCACCTACCATCCCGAGCCTTCCCCACCTCTAGCCCAACTGCCACCGGATTGTTGAGGATCAGCGGTAGCCAGGAGTGGCCACCGCATGACACGTATACCCTGTCGGCACCTACCCCCCGGAACAGTACCCGAATAGGACCCCTCCCAAAGGCTCGATCGCGACATGCAGACCCTCCCCCTCCCCGACCCCGATCCCAGCAGGACGCGTCACAGTATTACGACTCGCAAGGGCCACAGCATGCGAGAGGAATAGACCAGTGGCAGAGGTACGGGCCCCGATTTGCGGGGAATCCGGACGAAGATGCCGAGGAATTTCTGTGGAGGATGCACGAATACTGTATCTCCAGGAAGCTTACGGAGGAGGATCTGATGGACGCCCTTCCCGAAGCGTTCACCGGTGACGCGCGCCTATGGTTGAGAGTAGAACGCGAGGAATGGAGCTCGTACGAAGAATTCGTCTTCTACTTTCGGGAACGATTCGGCCATGGAGACCTACAGGAACGTCTCCGAAAGGAAATAGAACTCCGCACACAAGGGCCGGGAGAGCCTATGGCGGAGTTCCTCGTGAAAATCAGGACCCTCTTCAATCACCTGAACCCACCGTTGAGTAAAGAGACTCAACTGGATATTTGCTGCGAGAATCTGCACCCGGATTACGCCGAGCACATCGAGCGGAAGGATGTGAGCAGCTTCCTCGACCTCCAGCGGCTGGGACGCAGCCGCGAGATATTTTGGGGAAAGGCGAAGGCCTACAGGGCACCACCGAAGAAGGGTCTGACATTCGTGCCCTCTGCGTCGTATGAACAGCGTGGCCGGGAGGCCCGCATGAAGATAGCCGCCCTGGAGGAGCCAGAGGAATACGAGCCCGCCGGATATGAGGAGCCCTACCCCTCTCCCCCGCCTACCCCTCCACCGTCGAGCCGAACCCCTCGCCAGAACCCCTCCGACTCAGCCGCGAAGACCAAGGGTCATACCGGCTACCCAAAGAAGGCGAAGCAGCCTCCGAAAACCCCTTCCCCACCGAAAACCCCATCCGCCCCTTGCTCCCCCCATACCTGGAAAAACCCGCCAGCAAAACCCCCCGCGAGTCCCCCACGAATTCCACGAAGCCCGTCCCCGAAGCAACCTCGGCCCAGCAATCCTGAAGGACCTGGCCCGAGGTGCTACAACTGTCGGCAACCGGGGCAACGTTACCGGGAGTGCACACAGTTGATGGGCCGATTCTGCAGAATCTGTGGATGGCCCGGATGTGATGTAAACTCGTGCCGGAATTGCGAACGAAAGCGTTCGGAAAACGCCCGGTCGGGAGGGCAGTAAGCCCCTGTGCCTCCCGACGGTCGTTAAAGAAGGAGAACCTCCTTCGGATGCCCCGACCCCAGCCGCAGCCTGACTGTGCTATGACGAGTGTAGCAACAGCGCGGCGAGCAGAGTCCAACTCGCCCCCGACCGAATTAGAAACAGACTTGTTCCCGTGCGAACATATGGCTTCCCGAGAAGAGGAAGGTGTGGCTGACCGAGAAGAAATGTTCATCGGAGCTTTAAGTATGGATGCTCGCCACCACTTATGGATTAACGTGGGTGGCGAACTCCTATTGGCGTTGGTAGACCCTGGTTCTACGAAAACGTACCTCGGGCTGGAGGTAGCAAGGAGGAGAGGACTCCTCTTGCAACCGATAGTGGAGGGCGTTCGGGTCGCCAACGGGGCAGTAGTTCCGGTAGACGGGACAGTCACCCTGACCTTCGATCTCGCAGGAAAAGTCCAATCCCTCCAGGTACGTGTAGCCGCGTTAGGCTACGAATTTGTTATGGGGATTGACTTTTTGAGATTGTTTGGAATGCGTGTGGATTACAAAACGGATACGTGGTCCCTCCACGGTGGTCCGGAGCGTAGCTTCGCGACACCGGGTGGGCCACGTTGGAGCATCCCCGCATTCCCCGAGGCTGCAGGCTTGGAACCTGCCTCGGTCTCAGCAAATAGACGTCTGGAATCCCTTCTGGACGAGTTAGTATCCCCCTCACAGGACGGACAGTTAGGACGAACGAACCTGACGCAACATTACATCGACGTGCAAGGGCACCCCCCTATCCGACAGAAGCCCCGTACAATTTCCCCGTACCTCCTCCGAATAGCCCAAGCCGAAGTCGATAAAATGATCCAAGAGGGAGTGATCGAGAGGACGAAGAGCTCTTGGCTGAGTAACCCGGTGATCGTCCCGAAACCAGGCGGTAAGCATCGTTTCTGCATCGACTACCGCGACGTCAACCGGGTAACAATGAAGGACGCCTACCCTCTTCCCAATGTGGATCGGATCTTGGATGGCCTTCGGCTAGCCCGGTTCATCTCGAAGTTAGATCTGAGCCAGGCTTATTTCCAGATCCCTGTAGACCCCCAAAGTCGTCCTGTAACCGCCTTCGCCGTTCCTGGCCGAGGACTTTTCCAGTTCAGGAGAATGCCGTTCGGGCTGACGAACGCACCAGCGACGTTTCAGCGGCTGATGGATCAGCTCATCGATCCGGCATGGGAGCCCCATGTCTTTGCGTATCTCGATGACGTGATCATCGCCACCGACACCGAAGCCGAGCACTTCGAGTATTTGGGGATCGTCCTGGAAGTCTTCCGAGCCGCAGGGCTCACCATCAACCGGGAGAAAAGCGAATTTTTCTGCCCGGAAGTAACGTATCTAGGATACGCCATCGGCCGGGACGGATTGAAGGCAGACCCGGAAAAAGTTGCCCCCATCCTAGCATACCCTCCACCCAGGACCCTTCGGCAATTACGCCGTTTCCTGGGAATGGTAGGATGGTATGCCCGATTTTTACCCACCCTTTCGCGGGATAAAATTCCCCTGACCGAGCTCCTGAAAAAGGACGTTTCCTGGAACTGGGGGACCGAACAGCAGGAAGCCTTCGAGTCTCTCCGCGAAGCCCTAAGTCAGACCCCTATCCTAGCCCGCCCCGATTTCACCCGCCCTTTCGTCCTCCAGACAGACGCCAGCGACTCGGCCGTGGGAGCCGTCCTGACGCAGGAATTCGACGGTGAAGAACATCCGATCGCGTTTGCCAGCAGGGTGCTGAGTAACGCCGAACGTAAATACACCGTCACGGAGAAGGAGTGCTTGGCGGTAATTTGGGCAGTGAGGAAGTTTCGACCGTACATCGAAGGCACTCACGTTACCGTCATCACCGACCACAGCAGTCTCCAATGGCTACGGAATCTGAAGGACCCGTCTGGACGATTAGCCCGGTGGGCACTCTCGATGCAGGCATGGGACCTGACGATCGTCCATAGGAAAGGAACCCTTCATGTCATCCCTGATGCCCTTTCCCGTATGTACGAGGACACCGACGCGGCCTTAGCCGCGCTCGGAGAAAGTACCGACCCCTGGTACCTGGACAAGGTACAGAACGTCCGTGAATTCCCCTGGAAATACCCGAGCTGGAAACTCGAGGACAACAAGCTGTACTATCATCGGCCGCATTCAATCATCGATCCGACGATTGTGGATTTGGACGCCTGGAAGCTTGTCTTGCCGGCCGAGACTAGGCCGCGAGCATTGGAGGATGCCCATCAAGGCCCCCAGGCTGGTCACCTGGGTACTGATAAAACGTATCAACGGGTCATCCAGGATTTCTTCTGGCCAGGCATATTCCAAGATGTAGCACGATACGTGGCGCGTTGCCCCGTATGTCAGCTCCACAAGGTTTCGCAGCTACCCCCGTCCGGCGTGATGAGAGAGCGCACCACGGAAGGTCCCTGGTGCGTAGTTGCTGCCGACGTGATGGGTCTGTTTCCGCCCAGCAAAGCCAAGAACCGTTACGTCGTTGTCTTCCAGGATGTCTTCACGAAGTTCGTGGAGGCTAAGGCGCTCGGTAGTGCTACCGGCGCCACAATAATGAAGGCATTCGAGACTCTAGTGGTCAATCGATACGGTTGCCCACAGTATTTCCTGACCGACAACGGAACGGAATTCGTGAATACGCACGTAACGCGGTATTTGGACGAGCTTGGAATTTACCAGACAACGGTGCCGCCCTATCACGCGCAGGCGAATCCGGTTGAGCGAGTCAACCGGACTCTGAAGACAATGATAACATCGTACGTGGGAATGGATCACCGAGACTGGGACGCCCACTTGCCGGAGTTATGCTTTGCGATGAACACGGCCGTGCAGTCCTCCACCCAGATGACCCCCGCATTTTTGAATTTTGGCCGTAACCCCCGCCCAGCCAAAAGCCTCCGAGACGAAGTCCCTGAACCCCCCAAATTAACCCCAGGCGACCCGGAAGTTTGGTCCAATCGGATGCAGCGGTTACCTCTGCTGCACGACTGGGTTCGGAAGAACCTAGAGGCCGCCGCGAAAAGGCAGGCCAAATACTACAATAAGAACCGAAAAGATACGAGGTATCAGGTGGGAGATGTAGTTCTGCGGAAGAACCGAGTTTTGTCGTCAGGAGCGCAGAATTTCGCCGCCAAACTGGCGTCGCGGTATAGCGGCCCCTTTCGTATCCTGGCGGTGCACTCCCCTGTAGTACATGAACTCGAGGATCCGACGAGTCGTCGCAACCCTCGAGTTCACATTAAGGATCTGAAGCCCTTCCGGGACCCGCAAGGAGTCCCAACCCAAGAAGAAGAGGCCGCCCCAGACCCAGCGATTGCCGGCCCGAGCAGGCCGCGATCACCAACCATAGCAGCCCCTGACCCAGTGATTGCCGGCCCGAGCAGGCCGCGATCACCAGCTACAGAAGCCCCAAGCCCAAAACGGCGTCGCCGTAGCGGGCTACGTTCCCAACGTTCAAAGCAGGTAGAGCTCTCCGACGCCCACCTTTTTGACCTGATCTCCCGTTTGGAACGACAAGGACAGTAGGATCAAGGACAGACTCGCGCTTAGTAATGCTTGCTTTGCTTTGAGTGCTAACTTGGGGCTTTGCGAGATGCATACCCCGATGTCCCACGCCCAAATCCCATCCCGATGTCCATATCCTGATGCCCCAAATCCCCCCTTCCCCTACCGATGTCCCTCACTAGAAATCCTATCCTGATGCCCTAAATCCTACCCCCACCTATTGTTGCCCCAAACACGATATCCTACATCCCACGGCCCGGCCCTGGAACAGCTTCATGAACGGCCAAGGAAGCCGCGACGAGGAAGAATCCAGCGACCAGCGAGTCAACGTAGTCATCTAGAGATTAGATACGGTGAAAGGCCAAGGAAGCCTCGCCGGAGGTCCCAGCGAGCATCGTAGATACGGTGAAAGGCCAAGGAAGCCTCGCCGGAGGTCCCAGCGAGCATCGAGATACTTCATCCGATGGTGAAGCTACAGAACGACTGACGACAGTACCTGAGTATGCGACGAACGACTACCAGTAGGGCAAAGTCATCGCAAAGATTAGCGAAACTAAGGTAACCAGTCTGTGACGTAATTATAAGGAACCTATCATTTCGGTATTACGGGTAATTCCAGCCAACGGATATCATGAGTAACTGCCGCCAGTCTGGTACTCAAGTAAACCTTTCCTTAAAATACCCCTTCCGACCTCCTCCCCTGAAGTAACGAAGATAAAACTGAATAACCGCTCTTGCAGGAAAAGAGGGGAGTACTCCAGTTTAAGCAGGGGGGAGTTGTGACGTTGCGTCACAAAGGAGATTGTAGAAAAGCCCGCGTGACCACGCTCGGGCTTCGTCTCCGCCACGCACCTTCTTCGGAAAAACTCAAATGTTAATATTAAGGTAGTATAAGGTATTTTTATTGTATAGCAGCCGCGACACCATCCTTCCCGTCCTCCCCGCACCCCTTAGCGAGATCGTGGCACGACCATGCGGACTGTCGACTGGGGCCACGTCGGCCCGGCTGTCGACTCCAGAAAACCAGCAGCGCCATCTCCCAACGACGAGGACGGTGAACTGGCCGCCCGAAGGCACCCCGCTGCCATCTCCCGAGTCTCCGGCCTACCGCGCGCGTCAAGAGAGACTACAGCTCTCGCGCGGTAAGGCTGGCGAGCGCCGTACCGATCGTGGCGCTCCGCGACTCGGGAGAGGAAGGATCCATCCGGGCGATCGACCAGAAGGGCGAGCCACGTGGATCGCGGTCGAAAATCCAAAGGAGGTCCGTCGTCTCGAACGGGATTGGGCGAGAGGAGGAAGCCGGCCGGCGTGGACCGTCACTAAGTCGTCGAGCGTGGTCGAGCACGGAGCGAAAACGATAAAGGACAAAACCGAGAGAGAATCGAGCGAATAGAGCTAAGGAACGGCGAATACTATCTGTTGTCGGAAAGAATCGTCTCCGCGAGACTGTAAGTGTTCCTTCTCTTATTTTTCTCTCGCAAGAGCGGCTTCGAAAGCCGATAAAAAGTAGCTCGGGAAATTGCGTCGCACGGGCGACTGTCGAGTTCGTTTTCCTCACCCTTCCCCCGTCATCCCTGATCGTCGTCCCAAATCCGTGCGCGTCGTAATAAAGGCCGTGTAAATTAGAGTAAGGATTATAAAATCAGTGCGTGCGATAAGATTTATTAGTAACTAAAAACCGTGTAAAAAGGTGCTCGTGGCGGATCCCCGTTGTCCCTCGTGGAAATTCCCCCTCGCGCGCGCGTAGCCGCGGCCGCCTCGTGTGACACGGCCGTCGGCCGACTCGGGCAAAATTGTTCGCGGGAATACATCGCGGCGCGATAACATCGCGCGTTTAGCTTTTTTAGAGATTTTCGGCTTTGTGCCGTGTTAATTCGAATAAAGGAAAATAACGTAAATTAGTCGTGGTCCAAGTCAAGTGGCCATTGTGTTAGAGAACCCCGTCTGTCCCCGATACCCTGAGACGTCCCAATTTCCATTGTACAGAGTCTCTCGCTTGCCGGCCGAAGGCCGTGTTTGTTTAGTTTTTTTTCTTGAGTCTGAGAACTTTGCGTACGCGTTAAGCGCGTTGCCCGAGAAAGGCTGGCGCCCAATATAATAACGAAATTTATATAGTAGAGAATATTTAAACGGGTAGAGAAAATAGAGTTGGGACTTCGCGTGTCCGGTAACCCGTATAAGAATTAGAGTCAAAAGTATTATTATTGCAAAACAATTTAAATTATATCGAGTCTTTTGGATCACATTGATTTTTGTAAATTATCACCTAACTTCTTTTTTTTTGTATCGAGCTTCCGTTCCTTATTCATGTGAATTAAATAATATTTGAATTTTATTTCAGTTGTCGACCCATCAAGTTTCCCCTTCCCCCTTCCACCGCCTACGTTAACACGCGATACCCGTCACAATATATTGTGACCAAACTTTTAATCGAGTAAAAATTATTGTGCCACAAAAGACTCTCTCTCTCTCTCTCTCTTTTTCGCTGATTTTATTTGATTACCAAAATCCGTGGGTGCCAGTCGCAAAGCGACTCAACGATGAAGAGAGAGAAAGACAGTTGACCGGCTTTGTTCAGCGGGAAGGGAGGGCGTAACTGGAAATAGTTCAAAAATAAATCTTTCAGCTGGAGTTTCGAGGTGAGCATTCCTCCCGTCGTTTATTAACTATTTTACACTTTACAATAATATCTATCCGGGATAATTGCTCACGAAAGCATGAATTTACGAGGCAAATCACGCGCTTCTATTATCGAAACTCGAGAGAAAAATCGGAAACTCACTCACCCACGCGCACTCTTTCGATTCGGCCGGGATCCTATACTCTTCATAATCTAACACGTGCTCATTTTCTCTCCTCCATGGAGCTACTCGTGGACGGGACTTTATTAAAGGTGTTTTAATTAGATCGCAAGATGTTTCAATAAATAACCGAGCCCCCGATAGTCGGTTACTCGGCCGAGTTTGGTCTTTCGCGGGAATTTGTATCACCGGCCCACTCGTTCAATTCTCCTCACACTCATGCACACGTACCGCAACCCGTTTGCGAGTCTTCTCTTCGAATTTTCACGAATAATTGCTAACCCAAAAATTGGAGATTCTCGCGTACGGCCAAGATTTTAATTTTCTAATTTACCCGCGCACCGAGAGCACGGGAAAATAGGAAGTAATTATTAGACGATTTTTCCAACACGTGGAAAAATCATCACCGCCACCGCGTTTTCTCGGAATTTTTATGAAGGAAACTCCGCCGTTAAATTATCCCGCGTTCGAAAGAACGATTAGAGCTACAGAGACTTAACTGGTTTGACTGGGAAAATTTGATCGCGACCCACTGCCCAAATGGGAAAGTGGCTAGAAAATATAAATCACAGCTACAATTCCGATACTGCGATTAGACGTCCTCTCCGCTCGATACTTCACGAAAATCTCCTCGAATTCCGTGTCGCGAGCAGGGCAGTGGACTCTCCCTTCCTCCCCTCGACTTGCTTCGAATATTTCCCCGATAATTGACAGGTCCATTTCCTGAGATCTTAACGCGAGCTTGAGACGGGGCACCGAGCGAATATTTCTTTCTTTTATTGAAAAAGGCTACTCGTCTTTAACGACGCCCTATACCACTGGCTCGCTATTTTACAATGGTTCCGAGGGAATTGGTGACGTAACATGTCGAGAAACATTCCGAAGCGGGAATTGGCCATGACATAAATTTGATGACGGGAGGATGCTAATTTTTCCTACTGCCCTGGTTTTTGGAAGGAGAGGCGATCGCGCGAGAACAACGGAGGATTCGTTCTCGAAAATTCCAGCGTTTTAACGGATTTTATTCGCTGTCTTCTTCCCTCTTCCCTTTTGTGTTGAATCTTTCGTGCAAGCCTTGGCCTTGAGAACTGCTCGAGACAAGCATATGAGCTTTGCTCGAAATACGCTGATGCTACCCGATATTTCGTCCTCCTTGTTTCTTTGATCACCTTTCCTTGGACTTCCGACGGTTCGATAATTCGTTCTTTCCTTTCCCTCTCCTTTTCTCCAGTATTCCCGAATGGTTCATAGAACAAAAGTGGTCGCGGGACGCAATTAATAATCAAAATCTTAACATTTAATGTGCTAGAAAAACGTTGCGGGACGCAATTAATAATCAAAATCTTAACATTTAATGTCCTAGAAAAACGTTGCGGGTGCGTAGCGTGGCCGAAGTGTTGAGGGGAGAGATATAGGAAGCCTCCCTTTTACTTTTCCTTTAATTCAAGGGACGGTGCTAGAAAACACCGTCACAACTCCCCCCTTCCAGACACTGACCGCCCCGGTCAGCGAGTCGCAATCTCTCCAATAAAAAAAACTATCATATAATGTCGCGGCCACGACTTGTTCCCCGCAAAGCCTTCCTCCTCGAACATTTCAAGACGAAACGACATTTTCTCTTCCCCTTTCTTAATCGATCAAACAACGACAGAACCAGAACCAGACAACACAAATTTTGACAATGACAACACGAAACCACACTAGCACCCTGAAATGACGAATCGGTACGGGAAAAACATAACTCACCAAAATGAGCAAAAATGACAATTATTCTTTATTTACCTTAACGATTTAGATAGATCACTACCGGTAACAATATTTGCATCAGGAAAAAAGGAAGACGAGCATCTCACTTTATTAAAAAATAAATAAATAAATAAATAAAATAAAAACAAATAAATGGATGTAACTCTAAATCGAAGAAAGAAGAGAAAAAAAACCTTGGTTAACGGGAGAATGAGAAATTAAAAATTGTTTCGGGTTGGGACCGATGGATCGCCTTCCGCCATCCACTTCAGGCGACACTTCCTGCCTCCAAGAGCCTACGAAGCACGTCTTGAGCTGGAGCCCGGAACAGCGAGGTTTTTCGTGACCACTTTTCGTCTTTCAACCGTGTCACCGCCGCCAGTAACGTCATCCAACTCTTCGCATATTCCTTCGAATCGTTCATCCTTGCCGTCTGAATCAACGGGAGACTCCGGATCATAATACCGTTTCAAATCCTCGATAGCTACTGTCGGGACAATATTTCCTTCGGGATCGACAAGTTCGACAACCACTGGCGAGATAACTTTACTAACTCGATAGTGGCTCTGGTCCCGAGGAGCAAGTTTAGCAGCTATGTGTTGCGAAGATGATGACAATATTCGTTGGCGTCTCAACACCCTATCCCCTACCCCAAACGAGATTATACGGCGATGCTTGTTGTATTGCCCAGCCTGCTTTTGATATGCTTCTTCTAAGTTATATTGAACCCGTTCCCGTATTTCTTCTAATCCTCGCATGTGTTCCGACCACTAATCTACGGGAAGAGGCATGATTTCTTCTACCTCTTCGGCTACACGCCGATAAAAATTATGAGGCCTCGGGATTCAACCAAAGTGAAGATACGCAGGACTACAGTCAACTGCCGAATGATGGGCGGTGTTATAAGCGAATCTAAATTCAGCCAGATGTTCATCCCAAGCACGGTGGTCTTCCTCCAAAAATGAGACGATCATTGTCTTGAGAACACGATTCACCCTTTCAACGGGGTTGGCTTGCGGATGATACGGAGGGGTTGTTGTGTGGAAGATACCATTTTCCTCTGCCCAAGCATGTAGACTACGATTTATGAACTCCGCACCATTATCTGTTAAAATAACTTCTGGTGTTCCAAATCAGGAAAGAACAAGCTCATTGAGCTTTTCTTGTATCGCTTTCCCCGTAGCTTTCCGCAAGGCACAACATTCTATCCATTTAGTGAAAAGATCTTGTATTACCAGGACGTAGACAAATCCTGCTCGACTCGGCGGGAACGGTCTCATGATATAAGCCGCAGCTACTAGCCATCAATTGTGGGCCAATTTTGGGGACCTTTTCTACTTCCAATATCGGTAATATCATTTCGGGAAATTCGTCTTCCAGGGTGTTACCAGAATTATCCGGCTTCTCAGTTGAGTACATGCGTGATAATGCGTCCGGGACATGATGCAGTGCCCCTTTGCGATGTACGACTTCAAAATCGTACTGCATCATCTGTAAAGCCCAACGAGCCAGCCTACCCTGGGGATCTTTCAAGGATTGTAACCACCTGAGACTGCTATGATCTGTGATCACCACGAAATGATAACCCTCAAGATATCCTCGAAACTTTTTAATCGACCACAAAATTGCCAGACATTCCTGTTCCGTAACGGTGTAATTTCGCTCTGCGTCCGACAACGTTCGACTAGCATAGGCGATGGGATGTTCTACCCCCTCGTCGTTCTGAGTTAATACTGCCCCAATACAAAATGAGCTTGCGTCCGTCTGTAGCGTAAATTGTTTGGAAAAAGTCGGGACGAGATAGAGTCGGTGGTTCTATTGAAGCGCTCCTGAGCCGATCCATGGCCTCTTGTTGTTCTTCACCCCATTTCCAAGTGTATTTCTTTTTCATGAGACGAGTGAGAGGCTCAGCAACCGTTGCAAAGCCGGGAATAAATCGTCGATATCATGACGTCATTCCGATGAATCGTCTAAGTTGGGATACGTCGACAGGTGCGCGAAAATCACGAATCGGCTGGGTCTTAGCCGGGTCGACCTGTAATCCCTTTCGATTAGTTAGAAATCCCAAATACTTGACCTCGGAGCAACAAAACTCACATTTTTCGGGATTAATTAGGAGACCAGCTACTCTAATCCGACTTAGAACCATTTTAAGCCACCGTAGATGTTCTTCAAAAGTCTCCGTCAACACAATGATATCATCAAGATATGCAAAGGCGTGAGGCTTCATATCATGGCCGATTAACTTATCCAAAAGTTTCTGAAAGGTGGCCGGGGCATTTGTAAGTCCGTAAGGCATTCGTTTAAACTGAAACAACCCCTTACCCGGGACTGTGAAAGCGGTAATTTCTCGAGAGGCTAATTCAAGCGGAATTTGGTAGAAAGCCTGACTGAGATCGATGGTCGAAATATACTTGGCTGATCTCAATTTGTCTAAAATATCATCCATGTGCGGGAGAGGATATGCATCCCTTTTCGTAACCTCATTTACCCGTCGAAAATCTAAGCAAAAACGGTAGGTGTGGTTAGGCTTTTTAACCATAACAATAGGTGTACTCCAATCACTGTCTGAAACCTCGATAACATCGGCTGCAAGCATACGATCTACTTCCTCATAAATCGCACTTCTTACAATCGGTGTCACGGGATAATACCGTTGTTTGATTGGAGCGTTATTCCCTACGTCAATTTTATGCTCAACCAAAGGTGTTCTCCCGGGAGCTTTCGCCATTAACGGGATTTCAATGGATAAAAACGAATCTAGCCGACTTGCCTCATCTGTCCATAAATCCGAGAGTGCAGCACAAATATCCAAGTTGTCCGGTCTCTCAAATTGATATTCTCTCTCGGGATGTCCCGTAAAATTCCAAATATGTTTATGATGATCTACAACCATTCCGATATGATCCAACGAGTCCAGTCCTAGCAATAAAGGAACAGGCAAGTTGGGAAAAACCCGTGCGACGACCTCACAACTTCGACCCTCGACTGAAACGGGGAAAATTATTTCTTCATCACAGAAGATCTGTTCGCCATTAGCTATGATACTTGGTCGTTCCGCTACTTTAGTTCTTACGAATCCTAATCTAGCAGCCAACAAAACCCCTTCAGGCCCAATGTAAGTACAGGTAGATCCACTATCGACCATGACTGGTATCGTATAACCTCGAATTTTCAAAAGAACTACCAGAACAGGACTCATATGACCATCTGCTGACGAACTGCAAAAATCTTGGATTCGTCTCCGATCCGACGGACAAAGGAAAAGTGGGCCCAGTTGTGAAAGTACGGGAGTCGTACCGACCCTTACTGCCGACTCCGATTCGCGTTTCCCGAGCAACCATGTTCATCCCGGTTCTCCACAACGGTAACAATGGAGCGACCGAGGTTCGGTACAGCCGTGAGCGAAATGTCCAGCCTTCTGACAATTCCAACAAACTGGAGCTGGCCTATTCGTTCCGGATTCCTGGATTCGAGGGAGAAAATCTGTGGTACCTTCCGAAGTAGAAAGAGGTTTCGAGTGCTGATTTTTCGCTTTACTCGATGTCGTGATAGGCGCTGGCGATTTTAATGCGGGAAAATGTTGTCTTATTCCCCCTCCTCTATTCGGGAGTACAGCGAAACTTACTGACTTTTTATTCAACCTCGGACGCGGTGGCCGATAAGCTAAATCGGAAACATAAATTTCTCCGGTGGAATTCGAGCAACGTCGTCCGTATCATAGCTGCGTTCCAATTCCACCGCGATTTCCTCAAGTTCATCTAATGATTTTAAATCTATTCTCAAAATTAATGGTTTTAATCGGAATTGCAAATTATGATGGACGTAACTAATTCGTTCTTGTTCCCCCATCGGTGGATCTACGCGATCAAACATCGTTCGCATACAAGTCAGATAATTCGCGGCTGATTCGTATTCCCCTTGACGACGACGCGTAATTTGGTCTCCAATGTAAATTGGAAATTTGGATCTCCAAACCGAACACGAAGAGCGGCTACACATTCCACCCATGATCCCCATAAATGTCTCTTATTCCTGAACCAATGTATCGCGAACCCCTTCAGATATGTCGGGAGACAATTCAACAAGTCGTGATCGAAAACTGCTATCATCGCGCGACGTTCTTCAATCTGGACCAGGAATGACTCGATATCTTCTCCGGGAAGGCCCGAGAATTTTAAACCCCATTTTCTCATTGTATCGTAAGCAGAACGAGATGGGACTGATAGTACATGCGAAGGACCCGGGGGTATTACCGGCATAGATCTATGTTCAGGCCCTGTTTCGTTAGCGGCTGGAATGGATCCAGTCCAATATGCGGTTCCTGTGGTTGAACGTGGTATTGCACCATATTGAGAAAATCCACAAGACATAGCAGTGTTGGTGGATGGGGTCGTATGTAATATAGTGGATGAAGCGTTCACGTATTGTCCCATAGGAACATTATTAGCAAAAGACGGAAGCGGGCAAACGCTCGACACCACTGTTTCAACCCCAGAATTCCCAACCCCAACCGAGTTTTCTTCACTCGGCATTGAAATAAGAACTTGGGTAGTAGCCGGGGGATAAACGAAACTAACTCGATAGTTTGCAGTAGAAACAGGATCCTCCAAGCTCAAACCTGAAGCGCCTGTATTCACAGAACGACGTCTAGGGTCCATTGCCAAATCTAATCCGTTACAATCCGCCACTGCGTAAACCCAGTTTCATCATGTTCTGGACTAAAAGGTCGCCGAATCACATAGCGCAACGGATCTAATATTTCTTGTCGAGTACCTTCCGCAGAAGCGTTACGGTGAATGAGCTCCGCCCGAATGCATTCATCAGATAAATCTTCCAACGATTTAACCGAATAAATCCCCTCTCGTTGGGCCATGTTCTCTCCTCTACTACTAATGGTTTTAAATATATATTAAAAAAAAAAAATCTCAGTAATAGAAAGACAAGGATCGCAGTTTCCGAAACTCACCAGTGGTTGTGCCTAATGTCGACCAACAACAAAACAAAAAAATAAATAAAAAAAATCACCCAATAAATAAAGATCAAATCATCATCAGGGCTGAGAGCTCCGATACTGAAGCTCTCGTGTCTCAGGTATTCCTTATATAGTTGCAGTCATCGTTCCGGATGGCTGCACCAGCCAATCAGATGTTTTAATTGATCAGCTGGTCAATTAAAAAATTTTTTTTTTGACCAGCCGATCAATTAAAACATCTGATTGGCTGGTGCAGCCATCCGGAACGATGACTGCAACTATATAAGGAATACCTGAGACACAAGAGCTTCAGTATCGGAGCTCTCAGCCCTGATGATGCAGACTGTAACGTTTGAGAAACGTCGGCACAACGCTGATCCTCAACACGGCCTCCATCCGGAAGCCACATACTCTTCTCATTACATAAAGAGCCGTGAAAGCCTTAAAACTAAAATCAGACGCCTACACGGAGAGGCTATTTTGGGTTCTGTTAACACCTTTTCCAAGCTCAGGAAAACTCTGCACATCCAACTGTGCTCGTTAACATTCCTAAAAAGGTGCCGCGACCATCAAGTGGTACCAAAATGTTTTCAATTGAAAAACCCCTTTCCATCAAAACAAGCCAAAACTATCCTCCACCAGGCCTCGCTGAGACTGGTAAAAGAGAGAATATCTTTCACCAAAAAGCTTTTGGACCAAAATTCCCAAAAACTCCTTAAACTTCACCTACGTCTATCTGACTCTTTGGAACCACAGCTGTGGGAAGATCTTGACCGTGTCACTGACGAACAAGCCCGCCACTGTGCAGACCTAAGATCGAAGAATCAAATAGAAAAATTCAGGAAACTATGTCCGCAATCAAAGCAGCCCATTCTAACCCACACAGTTAAAAACCTAAGTAACCACACACTCTCCGCAGCTGAAACATCAGTCCTCGCAAAAGGGCACAATTTCGCCATTACACCGACAGAAATTCCAACCAGAGAAACCATCAGCCAGGTGGAAACGGCCATCTATCGTCTCCCACTGGATACTGGCAACGACATCAGGAAACGGATAAGCAACATTCTACACAAGGCAAAACCTCCGCAGCAGAATATCACGAAGGAAGAACACCTTGCTCTTCACAATTTGAAGAAAAACAAGGACATCTTAATACTACCAGCTGACAAAGGGAATGCAACTGTCATCATGGATAAAACGGACTACTGCAGTAAAATTTTGAACCTGCTCGAGGACACCAACACGTACAAGAAATTATCACGTGACCCCACATCGAGTGTAAAAAAGAAAACAACACTTCTAAAGAAGGCTGGTCTATCAGAAAACCTAACCAAAGCCCTTACACCCAAGGAATCCCTACCACCCAGGCTTTACGGTCTGCCAAAAATACACAAAAACAACATCCCACTAAGGCCCATTGTTAGCAACATAGGCAGTCCTACATATCATTTGGCACGTTTCCTCTGCAAACCTTTGCACGAACTCGTAGGCCTCAACAACTCCCATATCCAAAACTCCCGGGATTTTGTGAACAAGATCCAGACTATCAAGGTACAACCAGAAGACATTTTAGTGAGTTTCGATGTTGTATCCCTGTTTACAAACGTCCCAACCAATGAAACCCTAAGCATAGTTAAAAATTCCAAAAAAGTTGCCCCTAACCTACTGCCCCTCATAGAACATTGCCTAAACTCTACATATTTCCAATTTCAATCCCAGTTTTATGAACAAACTTCAGGCGCAGCCATGGGTTCCCCTCTTTCTCCTATCATCGCAAACATCTTTATGGAGGACTTCGAGAACAGAATTCTGCAAGAAGCTTCCCTCAAGCCCTCCACCTGGTTCCGATATGTCGATGACACCTTCGTCATTTGGAGTCACGGCAAAGAAAACCTCAATCATTTCTTAACCTTCCTCAACTCCCAGCACCCCAATATTCAATTCACCATGGAGATAGAACAGGAAAATCAAATCCCTTTCTGGATGTACTGGTTCAACGGAAAAGCGATGGCACTTTGGGCCATAAAGTTTACCGGAAGCCAACGCATACGGATAGATACCTCCATGCTACGTCCCATCACCACCCTTCCCAAAAACAGTCGGTCATAAGCTCTCTGGTCTACAGAGCTCTAGCGATCTCCGAACCAGACTCCTTGGAGGTTGAACTAGAACACCTACGAAAAGCTTTAGGAGACAATGGCTACAAGCCAGGCAACATCGAAAGAACGATCAAAAATCTAAAAAGAAAAATAGCTGATCCGAAAACGGTTACAGCACCTAATGGGGAGAATGAAGGACAAATAACCGCAACAACTTCCCTTCCATACCTTCAGGGCATAACCGATCGCATAGGGAGGGTCCTTGGAAAACATAACGTGCGAGTCATATTCAAACCTCAGAAGAAACTAGGACAAGTGATACCAAGTGCAAAAGACCAAAGACCACCATTAAGTGCACCAGGAGTATACAAGATACCCTGCTCATGCGGTAAAGTGTACATAAGAGAAACCGGGAGGAAGATCAGTACACGGATCAAAGAACACCAACGGTGTATCAAATATGGCCATATTACACAATCAGCGCTGGCCGAACATTGGATGGAGACTGGTCATGCCATCCAGTTCGACAAAGCCCAAAGTCTGGCCCCATCAAACAGCTATTTTTCCAGGAAACACCGAGAAGGCTTGGAAATCCTAAAACATCCGGACAATCTAAACAGAGATGGAGGATATCACGTCAATCCTATTTGGCACACCGTCCTCCCGGTTTTTTAATTGACCAGCTGATCAATTAAAACATCTGATTGGCTGGTGCAGCCATCCGGAACGATGACTGCAACTATATAAGGAATACCTGAGACACGAGAGCTTCAGTATCGGAGCTCTCAGCCCTAATGATGCAGACTGTAACGTTTGCGAAACGTCGGCACAACGCTGATCCTCAACACGGCCTCCATCCGGAAGCCACATACTCTTCTCATTACATAAAGAGCCGTGAAAGCCTTAAAACTAAAAGAAGATCAAATCAATCGATCTCAAATACAAGCAATGCAATTAATATAACAAAATTATATTCACGGGATTCTAGGCTGCTGACGGTCAATCGCGCCACAAGAATCGTGTTTCCATTAGGTTTTATTACCTTCAACTAATAGTTATGGCCATTAACTTTAATACTAATTATCCTAGCTAATCTATTCCTCTAGCCGTGACATTAAATCATCGGGAGGTATATTATTTTAATTAAAGCGCTTTATATATTGTCACGTGGCAGAATTTAAGAGCCCCAAAGTCACCTTAAGGCGACCCTCTCGCTCGGATTTCATCCTCGTACGGGAGCCCGAGCGTGCCGTTATCGTTTATTATTTATTTATCTTGTTGTCCCTTCATATATTTATTCATTTTTTGTATAATTACATAAATATTATAACTTAAAAAAATTCCATTACTCATTACTTTATATTTTGTAATGTAAAAAAAACCATTACCCATTACATTGTAATGGGCAATGGATTTTTTTTACATTACAAAATCCAATGTAATGGGTAGTGAAAATTTGTTACATTACAAAATATAAAGTAATGAGTAATGGAATTTTTACATTACTTTTTCGCGTTGACAGGTAGAGAGAGAGCGAGAGAGAGAGAGAGAGAGAGAGAGAGAGAGGCGGGTGGGTGGGTGGATGGATGGATGGATGGATTGGATGGATGGATGGATGGATGGATGGATGGATGGATGGATGGACGGACGGACGGACGGACGGACGGACGGACGAACGGACGGACGGACGGACGAACGGACGGACGGATGGATGGATGGATGGATGGATGAATGGATGGATGGATGGATGCGGAATCATTTGTAGGTAACAAACACATCGATGAAAATGTTCATTTAATATAATCAGATATTGGTTCGGAAATAACCAAAAAGCAGATACACGTTTTTCTTGGAGACCCTTGATATTTCGAGGAAAAAAAGAGTTTCACCTCATTCGCTGACGAAAGGTGTACAACTTACATTTTCCTTTGAATATAAAGCCTCTCCGAACAAAACGTGTAGCCGGAGTTTAACTGACCAGGCAACTGATTGATCACCTTAAATGAAAAATAGAAAAATGAAATTTGACTAATTTCTCATCATTTTTCGGTCAAAAAAATTCATTTGCCTATATAACCTCGACTTTTTTCCATTATTATCTTTTGGAATTCGTTTGAGAGAGAGAGAGACGGAGAATGTCATCTGCGGATAGCTCAAATTCCCGACTTTTGCCGCTATGTGGCACATAAACGTAACGAGAAAGAATAAAAATCGACGGTTATCAGCATTCTCGAGAAAAATGAAAGGAAAAAGAAAAACCAGAAATGATTTAATACTTTCCTTGATTTTTTTGCCGTCAAACTTTAAATTACATTACGATTAAACTTCGCTGTGATCGAAAATTAAAATTTTAGAGCTAACTTAGCGGTGCTTTTTAATTCATAATTTTTTTCGTTACGCTTATGTTAAAAATATATTTAAGGGGTCTTCTCACTTTAAACGCTTAAAAAAGGCTATCTTCATGATTTTTCCTTAATAGGTTTATATTACAGATATTGATATAAAAGTTGTTACACTTAGTAAATACACTGTCGAAATACATTTAAAAAATATATATTTACTTAAGTCACTAGTTATAGACGAAAATGGTAACTAAAAAAAATTCCTAAAAAAAGTAGGTCTGTGCTGTTGATGAAATCTCGGAGATGGATCATCCGAAACAAAAGAATCAAACGGTTTTAGATTCAGTATGTTAATGGCTACAGGGCATATCCAAAGATTTTTGAGATATGCAAAAATAACAAAATGGCGGACATTTTCCGAAAAAACGGGTTTTTCTCACCTTTTTGGCAAAAAAAATAGTAAATATCAAAATTTTAAAAATCCTTCATATGCGCTATAGCTTTAGTTGTAAAGAATATGTGGTTAAAATTTGATAAGGAGCGGTTCAGTAGTTCCGAAGATTTCATCAACAAGCAGTCGGGAACCGTCGTTTCGAGAAAAACGCGATTAAAGTTTGTTTGGGTTACATAAATACATAACAATTTTTTTTAAATTTATTTCGAAAGTGCATTTATTAAATATAACAACTTTTATATCAATAACTATGATATAAACCTATGAAAAAAATTATGAAAATAGTCGTTTTTAGCGTCTGAAGTAAGAAGATACCTAAATCAAATAATCACGGTCAAACGAATTCCAAAAGATTATAATGGAAAAAAGTCGAAGTTATATATGCGAATGGACTTTTTCGACCGAATAATGCTGAGAAATTAGTCAAACTTCATTTTTCTATGTTGCATTTAAGGTGATCAATCAATTTCCCGGTCAGTAAAACTCCGGCTGCACATTTTGTTCGGAGAGGCTTTATATTGAAAGCAAAATTTAAGTTGTACCCCTTTCGTCAGAGAATGAGGTGCAACTCTTATTTTCCTCGAAATATCAAGGATGTCCAAGAAAAACGTGTATCTGCTTTTTGGTTATTTCCAAACCAATATTTTATTATATTAAATGAACATTTTCATCGATGTGTTTGTTACGTACAAATGATTCTGCATCCATCTATCCATCCGTCCATTTATCGATCCATCCATTCATCTATATAGTACATCCATCCATCCATCCATCTATACATACATCATCTATCCATCCATCCATTCATCCATCTATTCATCCATCCATCTATCTATTCATCTACCCATCCTATCTATGTATTCATCCAGCCAATCAGCCAATCCAGTCAATCTATACATACATCATCTATCCATCCATATATCCATCTATCCATCCATCCATCGATCGATCCATCCATTCATCTATCCATCTATCCATCGATCCATCCATCCATCCATCCATCCATCCATCCATCGATCCATCCATCCATCCATCCATCCATCCATCCATCCATCCATCCATCCATCCATCGATCGATCCATCCATCCATCCATCCATCCATCCATCCGTCCGTCCGTCCGTCCGTCCGTCCGTCCGTCCGTCCGTCCGTCCGTCCGTCCGTCCGTCCGTCCATCCATCCGTCCATCCATCCATCCATCCATCCATCCATCCATCCATCCATCCATCCATCCATCCATCCATCCATCCATCCATCCATCCATCCATCCATTACACTTTGTAATGTAAACAATTTCCGTTATTCATTACATTGGATTTTGTAATTTAAACCAATTCCATTACTCATTACATTATATTTTGTAATGTAAAAAAAATCCATTACTCATTACATTGGACTTTGTAATGTAAAAATGTCCATTGCCCATTACAAGGTAATGTGTAATGAATTTTTTTGTCATTACATATTACATTGCATTTTGTAATGAAAATATTTAACATTACAAAATGTAATGTAATGAGTAATGGAAATTTTTTACATTACAAATTCAAATGTAACGAGTAATGGAATTTTTTACAATACAAAATATAATGTAATGAGTAATGGAAATTTTTTACATTACAAAATCAAATGTAATGAGTAACGGAAATTTTTTACATTACAAAATATAATGTAATGGGTAATGGAATTTTTTTACATTACTTAATGAAATGTAATGGGTAATGAAATATTTTTCCATTACTTTTTAAAGAAGTAATGAATAATGCATTACTTTTTCATTACAAATTTCGCAACCCTGTCTCGGAGTCCCTTGGTCACAGCGGCCATTTCTCCTACTCGACACGCATGCGCGGATGCCGGCTATCTCGCTTCATCATCGCGGCTCTCTATCAAATATCGATTGATTGATCGCTGGGTACTACACACATCGATTCCTCTCATCACGCATGCGCAGCTGCCGGCTCCTGTCTCACTCTGACGCCACGGCTCTCTCTCTCTTCGGTATCGGCCCATCGATCGACAAGTCAACATTCGCCGCGTCATAATATAGCGCCTCAGCGCACACAGGTATCGCTCCGCGCCCCACCACACCCCGCCACTCTGTGATTCATATTGACCCGGGATACGTCACCTACTCAACAGCTGGTTATCCAGAATATGCTATCGCCTTTACTGTGATGATATGGTAATTCTCGCTTTATGACGCGCGAGTGCTCTAAGTGTAAAAAACCTGTAGCCCGCTTCGCCCTCGTGTGCACAACTTGCTCGCGAACCTATCACCCAGGGTGTGCGCGATCTTATTTGTCCAGTGCATCAGCTGACCCGTGCTGTCGCTCTCTTTTACCTTCACCCTCTCATCTCTCGGAGTCACCTGACTGCACCGTCACCATGAGCAGAGCACCGTTGCCCGCGCAACCAATAACTCTCGAGGCTATGACCAATATGTTCCGCGAAACTAACGGCAAGATCGATGCTTTAGTCGCTGACCATGCTCAAGCTATTGCTAATATCAACTCAAGACTCGATGAACTCCCTAAGTTTATGGATGCCGTAAATTCGAACCCAGCGAGGATCACTAGCCTTGAAGCTGCGAATGCCGAGCTTCGTCGCGAAATTGCATCCCTTAAAGCGAGACCGGTAAATAATTCTACCTCATCGGGTGAACTTTTGATCGCTGGCCTTTCAACTGAGCTTCTTGCTACCCCTCTAGAAATGGTCAATAAAGTACTCGAGGCTCTTGGCATGGCCCATCTTGCGTCACACGTACTGGGAGTACGTATAATGAAAAAAAAAAGCAATGTTGCGCCTAGCGCCCAATCCAGCTCGTCTCAACCAATCATTTCGCATAAATCGCTCTCGCTAATAGTTACTCTTACCTCTTCGGCAGTTCGGGACAGTATTATTAATGCAAAACGAGCAAAGCGTGACTTGACTCTTTCCGAAGTGTTTGATGCTCCATTGCAGGGCAAAATCTTCATAAACGAGCTGCTCGATACTGAGACTTACAAACTTCTCCGTCAAACTAGAATGCGAGCAAAATCACTTGGTTACAAATTTGCATGGTTCCGCAATGGTCAAATTCAGGTCCGCAGTGAAAATGGACAGCCAGCCGTGCAAATACTATCACCCAGCGACCTCGAAAACTTGGCTTGACTCGCGCGATCAAAGCCTGCACCGCGCTGCCACTCGACTTCCCATCCCGACGCTGACTCACGTGCAACTGTCTATCTTACTTCTAATTATTTAAAAATACTACACCTGAATGCTAACTCTTTACTTGGCCATCTCGATCTCATAAAGCTATATCTTGAATCGCACTTCTACCATGTCATCGCTATTTCCGAATCATGGCTGCACTCTCGCGTACACGATTCGCTTGTCGCCATTAATGATTACTATATTATCAGGAATGATCGTGAGGGTAAAGTCGGTGGCGGAGTTGCGTGTTACATACACAATACTCTTAGAACTCGTATTCTCGAATTCTCACCCAGTGCGTTTGACAATTCACCAGAATATATTATTTTAGACATATCATATCACGCCAACGTAAACCATACTGTCAGTCATTCCCTGCTATTTACTGTAATGTATCGCCGTCCTAAAGCCAAATTTTTCAGCGAATTTGTACACAGCTTTGAGCGATTTGCGCATAACTACGATAATATTGTTATTACTGGCGACCTAAACTGTGACCTTTTATCAGTAAACTCGGAGTCGATCGCTCTTAATGAATTTATAAATTCTCAATCGCTCTATCTTGTCCCCTCTGAGGCTACTCATCACACTTTGTATTGCGATACCTGGTTAGACATAATTATTTTAGATAGCAAGGATAAACTTATTAATTATACAAAATCGTCCACGCCGTTCATTGCTGGTCATGACAGTATCAGCATTACTGTCAACCTTGCGATACCTCCAAATCAACCGCGCCAACTACTCCGACGTATGGTCAAGCACTTCGACACCATGGGCTACCAGGCTTCCCTGCGATCCGCCTTCTCTAGTCTACCCTCCGTGATTCCATCGTCACCTGACACTCTCAATGAGTTTATTTACAAATTTTCACGCTCAGTCCAAACCACATTCAACACTCACGCTCCATTGCGTAGATTCACAGCTTCCAAGCCCCCTGTGCCATGGATTACCAATGAGCTGAAGCTTCTCTTGAGAGAACGAAATTCTCTCTATCAACGCGTTAAAAGGACAAAAAGCCCTTTGGCTCTCACAATTTACCGCCGTGCCAGGGATCAACTCACCGCGGAGATCTGGCGGTCCAGGGAGGCTTATCTCTTGGATAGACTGCAGGCTATCTCGGATCCTGCTCGGCTCTGGAAGGAGCTAGCTAACCTTAGTCTTATCATACCTACTCTATCCTCACCTTTTCATTTCTTCTCTCCTGATCACCTGAACTCATATTTTGCTTCCGTATCTGCCTCTGACGCTCCACTAGCTTATGATTTCTTTCTATCCACTGTCGCTCAAGTCAATCGACCCAGTGTTACCTTTTCACTCACACCTGTAACCGAAGCCGCTGTGCTCCTACTCCTTCAGTCGTTATCTTCAACCTCGCTTTGCAGCGGTTCCGACGGCATATCCCTCTTCTGTATTGGCAAAGCTCAAAGTACCGTAATTCCTGCCCTTACTAAGATCTTTAATTCTTCCATTAGTCTTTCGTACTTTCCGTCAGAATGGAAGCAGGCATATATTCGCCCGCTATCTAAAGTAAATAAACCTAATTCTCCTGCTGATACTAGACCGATAGCAAATCTGCCTGAACTTTCCAAGCTTTTTGAGCGCCTCATCTTTGATCAAATTATTAATTTTGTCAACACTCACAGTTTACTCGATACACGCCAATCTGGTTTTCGTAAAGCTCATAGTACACAATCTGCCTTAATTAGAATCACTGACGATATCCGGCTGGCCATCGATAATAAAATGCTGACAATACTCGTACTCTTTGATTTCTCCAAGGCCTTCGACACCGTTCCTCATCTGAGACTACTGTTAAAGCTTAAGGCCCTGGGCTTTACCGATCCTACTCTATCCTGGTTTTTCTCGTACCTAGTTGGTCGTTCTCAATCAGTGATCGACGGGCTTGGGGGAACCTCAGGCTGGCTTCCCACCACTAGAGGTGTACCGCAGGGCTCTGTCCTGGGACCACTGCTCTTTGTGCTTTATCTCAACGACATAGGCGCCAACCTGAGGTTCTCCAACAGAATGGTTTTCGCGGATGACACGCAAATTTACCTTCACTGTCGCCCTTCTGAAATTAATGCAGCGATTGCTATGATTTCTCATGACGTTAATGTCATATCTGAGTATGCTCGTACAAACGGCCTCTCGTTAAATGCTAACAAGTCAAAAGCCTTGATCATTGGCAGTAATGCTAATATACAAAGTATAGACTTGAACACCTGTCCTCCCATCTTATCAAGCAATGTAATCATTCCGTACGTAACTGAGTCGATAAACCTTGGCGTCTACTTCACTTCGAACCTCTCATGGCGTAGACAGATTACTCACATCTCACAGAAAGTGCATTCCTCTCTCCATAAACTGAAATACCACAAAAACTCCCTCTCCATAGAACTCAGAATCAAACTTGTTTTCACCCTCATCCTCCCCCACCTGGATTATTGTTGCCTAGTCTTCCACGACCTAACAGATGAGCTAAATACTAAACTTCAAAGACTCCTTAACTACTGCATCCGCTTCATATATAACCTAAGACGTGATGAGTCTATCACTCCTTACCGACATCAACTTCAATGGCTGTCTGTAAAAAATCGTAGGCTATATTTTTTGGGCATTACCGTATATCGAATTCTGTACCTTGATTCTCCCAGCTATCTCACTGAGCTATTACCTCATATTGACGAGTCCATCCGCCGTTCGCAACGACCGCTCACATCATCTGCCACGGTTCCAATTTTCCATATTCCCATCCACCGCACCGCTCTTTTCCATAAATCCTTTCGCTTATCCGCAGCTTATCACTGGCACTCCCTCCCTAGGTCTATTACGTCATCGCAATCCCTCGCAGTCTTTAAGAATCGCCTGCACTCCTACTTACTCGAGACCGAACGTCAGGTACCGTAGGTGCACATAGTGGCCAGTATCTTATCTTGCTGTCTAGGTAGCGTAAGGGCCTTCGTCCCGCCGTACTCAAAATCACAATCATCTGTACTCAAAAGTTGCTAACAATAACGCCTAGGAAACCTCAGCTGTTAGCCATCCTAAATTGGCGCGGTATTACTTGATCTCACCGTACTCAACTATGTAATCGCTGTACTCAACTTTGTAATCACTGTATCTTAAATTTACCATGTAATTTTAGTTTGTAAGTAATTTTAGTTTGTAAGTTATTTTTAGTTTGTAAGTAGTTTTTTAAGCACTCTTATGCGCTTGGCGCAAAAATGTCGGAAATCTTTACTCTTCTCTCGCCTAACTTTGTTTCTGTTATCTTGTAAACATGTTGCCCCTTTAGCTTGCTTGGGCATATTAAACAATCTCTCTCTCTCTCTCTCTCTCTCTCTCTCTCTCTCTCTCTCAGTCTCTCTCTCTCTCTCTCTCGTCCTCGTCTCTCCTCTCTCTCGCTCTCTCTCTCTCTCTCTCTCTCGTCTCTCTCTCTCTCTCTCTCTCTCTCTCTCTCTCTCTCTCTCTCTCTTCAGAAGTTCACTCCTGTCTCCATAAACTTAAATACCACAAAAACTCCCTCTCTCATAGATCTCAGAACAAACAAGTTTCCAGCCTGATCTTCCCCCACCTGGACTACTGCTGCCTAGTCTTTCACGATCTTACTGACGAACTTAATACCAAACTCAAAGGCCTTGTTAACTACTGCCATCCGCTTTATTTACAATCTTAGGACGCGATGAGCCCATCACCCCTTACCGTCATCTACTTAAATGGCTGTCTGTAAAGAACCGTAGACTCTATTTTCTGGGCATCAGTGTCTATCGAATTTTATACCTCGATTCTCCTAGTTATCTATCGGAAC